>NDXB01003355.1:275-47829 GCA_002631895.1 Agapornis roseicollis | reverse complement strand
CTTCCCGTCCGCGCTACTCAGCGCTCTCCGTCCGCGCTACTCAGCGCTTCCCGCCGGCGGCGGCGGTCCCGACCCGCCGGGCGCTCACTACGGAGCGGGCAGGACCCAGCTCCGGGGGGCCCCGGCTGTCATGCGGTGGAGGGCGCGGGGAAGGGGGGGAGGCGGGCGGCGCCCCCTGGTGAGAGGAGGCCGCGCTGCTCTGTGGGCGGACACCGGGACTGTACGGACATAGGGACACGGGTGCCAGGATGGGTGCACGGACACACAGACCGGCGTAAGGACAGAGACAGGGATGTGTGTATCAGTGTGGACAGGCACACAGCGGCACGGACATGCACACCTGCACAATACACCTGCCGGCGTAGACACGTCTGTACACAGCTGTGCATACATGCTTACTTACTCGTGCACTTCCATGAGTACACAGCGCATACGCACGTGGCACATACAGGCCTCCACACATATGCACGTACAGAGACAGGAATACGTGCACATACACACAAATGTACATCCACATGTATATACATACCCACATACACACACACATGCATAGATGTACATATACACAAGTGCACATATATTTCCCATGCACATACATAATCATATGCATGAACACGCACAGAAATAGGCACAGGTACATATATATATATACACCTACATGTATAGGCACAAGCAGATGTGTGCATATGCACAAATACGTTCACATGTGCACAGGCACACTGGCAGCATGCAGGTGCGGTGGGCTCCTGGGGGTTCCCAGCATCCCTCTCCCCATCGGGGCAGGTGGGGGCCAAGCAGGGGCTGTGGTGGACTCAGCACCCATTGGGTGAGAGGCAGGAGCCCATGTGTCACCCTATGCCACCCTGGGGCATAGGGTAACCCCTGTGTAACCTGTTCATCTTCGCACAGGCAGGTCAGGAAGCTGCTGGACACAAGCACGGAACAGTGGGTTTATTACCTACATGGAGCATCCGGAGTGGCTGAGTCACAGCAGTGCCCCAGGGGCTCGGTGGCACAGTCCTTCCCCAGGGTTGCCAGGGTACATGTGTCTGCTGAGGAGTCCTGTCCTGGCAGTAAATGCACGGTGCACTCTGGTCTCCAGTGGCCCCAGTGCAGGGTGGAAACTCCTGGGATTGCTGGTGGCTGTCAGCACTCATACTGTGGCAGGACACAGCGCCCGGCCCTGTGGGGCAGAGTGGCTGTGAGCACTGTGCCAGAGTCCTGGTGGGGGAACCATCTCTGGGCTGGGGACAAAGCTGGGCTCTCCTGAGTCTTGGCCATGGAGCTGCACAGGCTGGGGCACTGGTACAGGGACACACTGGGACTGGGGTGCCTGTAAGGTCCCTGATCTGAGGACAGCAGGGAGTGGGGTCATGTCCGAGGGTGGAAAACTCCCAAAGCTGAGGAGGCTGATGGGACTGGGGTACTTGTGAGGCCCCAAGGATGGGAACATTGGGGTACATAGGTGGGTGCCAGGGCTGGACACAATGTAGAGGCAGAGATATGTGTGGTCCCAGGGGTGCAGGCGAGGCTGGGCAGGGGATAATGCAGGGGACAAGCAGGGGTCCCTGCTCACCTACAGGCCCTAGTGACACACTCAAGGCTGTGGTAGCAGTGGGCACCCAGGGGTCTGCTGCCCACCATCCTCCAGATGGGTATCATCTGGGGTAGCCAAGGGGCCACTTGCCCCAGTACCTACTCAGGGCTCCTGCGGCACCCAGAGGAACAGATGGGGCAGAAAAAGGGGTGCCAAGCCCCCAAGCCCCTGTTGCCCACCCTCCATGCCCAGACTCACTTGGAGAGAGCTGGGGAGAAGCAAGAAGAAGGAGAGGAGCAGTGCCAGGCTGGTGACAGTGCCCGGGGGAGCAGAGGAAACCCCCCTGGCTCTGTCACATCAGCTGGTGCACAGCACAGCAGGGGCTGATGGTGCTGTTAGCTCTGGCCATCAGTGCTGCTGCTGGGCACTGCTCCTCCCAGGTCACAGCCCTGGACAAATATTTGAGTTGCCACAGGTGGCAGGATGGCCCATTGTCACCCTTCGCATGGCCCAGAGGTTCCCCAGGGCACAAAGCCAGAAGCCCTGCACACTTTGCATGGCTCTGCCCTGACCACCTGCATCCAGATCTGGTCCTCCCTGACCCAGAGCATGCCTATGGTCAAGGGCAACCCCTTCTTCTGCTTGAACCAGCTGGGCTTTACCTCTTGCACACAGCATGGATCAGCACCCACCCTCCACAGCACAAGCACAAGAGTGGCTGCATAGCAACACAGTCTGCACCAGCCTGGCCAGGGGGGAACTTGCTGCACCCCAGAGACAGAGCAAGAACAGGCCACAATGGTCTTTAGCAAAATCCATCAGTTTATTTTTACACAGTCAGCAATAAATAGAGGAAAGCCAGGTGTCTGGAGTGCTGTAAGTGCAATCAACCCCTGCAGGAACAGACATGGGCTAGGAAGCCAAGCCCCATGAAAAAAGAGTGCAAGAAGGTGGAGGGACACTGCAATTAGGGGCACAACCCCTGGGATAGGGTGAGACTTGAGCCCTGCTAGAAAGCAAGCCAAAGAGGATGGGTGGCAGAGGAAGCAGCAGGCAGAGCCTCTACAGTGCCTGACCCCAGCACTGGGAACAGAGCTGGCAGCTTGGGTCCTTCCAGTTTCCTCAATCTCCCAGAGCAGAGCTACTGGGCAGCCCCTTCCCACCGAGCCCAATTCCCAGCCCAGTAAGATACGGCTGCAGCTGGGACTAGACAGGATTGGGTGCACATGAGGTGGGAAGGAATCCCACAGGCAAGACTGCATCAGATACTGATAACATCAGCTTGGTACCAAGCACAGGAACATCTGGACTGCTCACCCTCCCTGCCCTAGCTCCACCAGAAGATCCCCAGCCACATCTTAGGAGCTTCATGCTCCAGCTCAGGGACACAGCTGTCCTCCAGGAGCATCAAACCAAGCCCTCCTGCCCCCCAAAAGCAGGCAGCAGCCTTGGGGCTGCAGGAAGGACAGATGCGATAGGGCAACCACCCCATCACAGGTGCCTGCCTTTAAAAAAATTACAGTTTACATAAAACTGCCATGGTAAAACCTTCCTGCAGAAGAGTTGCCACACAGGGAAGGGAGACAAATCGCCCCAGGCAGAGCAAGACAACCCCTGGAGTCTGATGTGGCAGGGCCAGGCAGAGCCTGGGACAATGTGCCCAGGCACCATTACCGGCAGGTGCAGGACTCTGCTATCATGTTCTCATACTCCTTGTAGAGGATGCTGCCATCACGCTCAATCATGAGAACGCTGATGGGGCTGTATCGGTAGGGGACGCAGGAGGGCCAGGGCACATTGGCATCCACCAGTTGATGAACAAAGCTTTGCACCACAGCGTGGTTGGGCGCGTGGTAGTCATGGCGGAGCAGGCTGGGACAGGCACCCTTGCAGTAGCGCGGATTGTAGCGATGGGGAGCGATGATCCAGTGGTCCCAGCCCAGCTGGGCAAAGCTGATGGGGAAGGGGCGCAGGGAACAGTCACTCTTCTCCCCTTCCTGCTCCTGCAAGTAGCCTGGCAGGTTGTGGGCCAGTATCCTGGTGTCACGCCGGTGCCGATGGGGCTCTGCCGCCAAAGATGCCAGTCCAGCCTGGGTGTCATTGAGGTACAGAAGGAGGAAGGGTTGGCTGGGAACTACTGGGGCATCGTGGCCACTGGCCCGGCCAGCACGTACACAGACGTGCCGCAGTGCCAGGCTCCCTGTGCTGCCGTTCCCTGGCACCAGGTAGGGGGTGACATCCGCTTCGGCCCAGCCGCGGCGTGGGCGGGCGACAGGGCTGAGCAGTGCCCCGGGTCCATTGCTGGTGTCTGACAGCTCCAGGGCACAGAGGAGGCGACCACGGGCCAGCGGTAGGCTCGGCAGGTAGACTACAGTGGCTCGGAGGAGGTGCTCGGCCTCAGGCTGGCCCTCCAGGCGGTAGGTGAGGGGCTGCACGTACCAGCGACCTGCGGGGAAGCAGCAGTCAGCGCCCCCGGTACAGTGTGGCACAGCCGGCATTGGCCCGGCACAGCCTCCCCCCAGGAGATGTGCTGCACCTAGCAGGGGGCTGCTGCCGCGGAGCTGCACGGAGACCTCAGCAAACAGCAGCTGTATGGGTGACAGCAGCTCCCCTGCGGGGTGAAGGGCAAAGAGCCCCTCGGGCAATTCCCACCCTCTGCACCAACAGCACTGCCCAAGATGGGACGGGAAGAGGAGCATGTGGGGCTGGCAGTGCCCTTGCCCTTCCCTTCGATAGCTATCAATCTCGCTACCGAGATTGATAGCGCAGGAACAGGCTGTGGCCCGTCCAAGTGGAACCCCACAGTGGATGTGCCAGCCCTACCTGGAACACCGTGAAGAGGGGGAAGGAGGCAGGCAGAGACACCCCAGGACTCAAACCCACTTCACTACCTCTGCTAAGCTCCCACACTGCCCTTGGTGTCTGCCTTACCTGCCCAGGGCTGGCCCCCATGGGAAATGGTCCGGACCAAGCGGATGGTGTTGGTGCCCAGGCTGCGGTTGCGGCGGGGTCGTCCTTCGCGGTCAGCAGCGCGCCGGTACAGGCTCAGCATATAGTGCAGCGGTTGCCCTCCCACTGGCCCCGCTCTCCAGCCAGGGCTGCCTGGTGCCCGCGCTTGCAGGGCCTGTAGGAGGGGCAGAGCAGGGGCGGCAGGCGGAGCGCTGGGGGACAGTGGGGACCGGCTTGCAACCCGGTAAAAGGGCACAGCAAGAAGAAGGAGGAGGCTGGTGAAGTGATGGAACAAAACCATGATAGGTGTAGGGGGAGGTGGGTGAGCAGGGAAAGGTGAGACTTGCCAGCAACAGGATTAGGGGGAGCCTGCAGTTATGCTTCTCCCACGTAGAGAGGTAGAGCTGGTCACTGGCACCAGAAAAAGGACCAAAGGGTGCTACCAGCTGCTTCTGTTGTTCAGAAATGGAAGGGGGAGACGGGACAAGACACGGATGCAAAAGAGGGTGCAAATTCCAGACTAAAACCCCAACCGGGGCAAAGCCAACCGGACAAGAGCCTGGCCTTGGGGCTGTAAAGGTGCTGGGGTAGGGGGTGGGGTGGGGAAGACCAGCTTGCTCAGCCCACCTGCTTCTGGCCAGCCTCCTCCTGCACGGTAAGAGCTCTTGCCTCAGGAGCCCATTTTAAAGGCACGGTCCCAATCAAGGTTTAAAGGGCCAGGAGCATCCAAATTCCCAGGGGAGTGAGGCTGGGGTCTGATGGGATCATCTGCTAAGGTGAGAGCCCTCTCGGCTTCCCTCTGACCCACGCCGACTCTGGCAGCTGGCTCAGCACCTTTGTGCCCATTGCTGCAAGCTGGGAGACACTGCCCAGAGCATGCACAGAGCCTGGGTACCTGTGCCTAGGCAGGCCCCATGGCACAGCCAGGCTGCCCAATACCTCACTTTCCCCAGCTGAGAGATGGGCATCAAGCCCATGGCACACATAAGTGGGCAGAGTGACCCAGAGCCCAGTAGTCATGAGTGCAGCCACGGCAACCTGTGGTACCCACACTGTGGGCATCATTACGCAGCTATGCTGGGCTTGGCTGTCCCAGCTCTTGCTGGTACAGACTATTTGAAGCATTACCCATACAGGAGACAGGAGACGTGGCCACCCCAGCTCTGGTGCCGCAATGGCCTGGTGGTGCTTGCCTGAGGCAGGCTCTGGGGGCGCAACGCAGTGCCCCCTGCTGAGCACCGGGCATGGTGCCCTGCTCCTTAGGACACAGCGGCTCTACTGCTAGGATGGAGGGAGCGAGGCAGGGTGGACACATTGTTTGGGAGCCACTGGTGCAGGCAAATGGACATGGGGGGAGTGGGGGAAGGGGTGTTGGTGCTTCCCCCCTTTCTGGTACCAGGCAGGCACAGGCAAGGGCTGGCATGACTGTGGGGTGCTGGGATGGGGAAAGGGCAGAAGTGCTTAATGGGGTGTGAGGCCACGTGAGAAGCCAGGGCGCAGCGCCTGCAGAGCCTCATGCTTGGCTGGGCAGCACCGGTTACTCATCTGGGAAATGGCATGGGGGCAGTGGAGCCTGAGGATGGGAAAATCCAGGCATGGCAGGAAGCAGCCATGAGTGAGGGGCATGGCAAGGGAGAGCGGAAAGGCTAAGTGGGAGGCATGGGCAGTACAGGAGAGTCAGGCCAGAGGTGGACATGTCCAGAGAGTGCAAGGCAGGCTGTACATCCCTGCTGACCAGGCACCAGCACCACAAATGGCCTGGGAACCACCCTGACCCCCTGCCCTGGGACCCTGTGGCACAAAGACAGGACACATGCACTGGGCTGCCTGAAGCCGGTTTGGCCAGGGTACAGGCAGGGTTCAAGGCCAGCACTGATGGACTAAGGCTGCTAAGAAAAACTCGAGGGACCCTTCCCATGCTGGAGCCAGGCAGCTTGGGAGGAGCTGGCCAGCCTGGCACCACAAGCCCACCCTCTGGGGCGCCCACAGGCAGCCTGGGCCACGGGCGTCGCTGCCAGCACAGAGCTTTCCAGGCTGGCTGCTCTGTCTGGGAAGGAGATGAGTAAGAGCCATGGCCCCAGGCGGGAAGGGGAGGAGCGGGATGCCTGGGTTCCCCGGGGAACTGGTGCTGATTCACTCCCACTGCCCCAGCTGCCACTCACCGTCTCCTTTCCCTGCCTCAGGGGTCCCTCCTGGACCTGGTGGCGGAAAGGCAGAGGTGAAGCATGGCCGCACTGTCACGCACAGTTCCTGGAGCCCGGCGGGCCAGACAGGAGCTGGCAGCATGAGCTTGCCTGCAGGTAGCAGGGCTCTGGGTGCCAACAAGGGTGCCAGTGCCAGCAGGGAGCCACCAGGTGCTGCATCACCCGACCACCACCTGTGCAGGCACCCCTCATACCTAAACTTTTGGCCACACCACACCACCATGCTTGTCTGGGCTATGCAAGGCAAGCCATGCTGTGCCCAACTGAGCTGTGCCGAGCTGGCCCCAGTGGTGCTGGTCCCTGGTGGCACCATATTGTGCTGCACCAGACTGGGTCATGCTGTGCTGAACCATACCAGGCCAAGCTAATCCAGGCCAGACCATGCTGTGGCAACCTGAACTGTGCCAGCCCTGCTTGTCTGTGTCAACCCAAGCTGAACTGCACTGAGTGAAACCTGAGCAGGCCAAGTAGAAGCAAAGCAGGTCAGGGCACTGGTTGTGCCATGCTCTACCAAACTGAACCATGCCAGCCCGTGTCATGCCATGCTGAGCTGAGCCATGAGAGAATCTGCCAGCTGAGCTGAGCTGCAATAAACCATGCCAGGCTGAGCCATGCTGGGTCAGCCAATTCATGCCGTCCCTTTTGCTGTCCCATGCTAAGATGAGCCAAATTATGCCAGGCTGAGCTGTGCCATGCTATGTTGCGCTGCATTGAACTGTGCCATGCTCAGCTGAGCTGAACTGAGTCAAAACCTGCTGGCTAGGCTGTGCCAAGCTGATTCAAGCAGCTCAGTACAGGTGCCCAGACAGAGCTGTTCTGTGCCAAGCCAAGCTGAGCAGCACTTGCAGCACTTGTGCCGTGCTGTGCCATTGTGTGCTAAAGCCATGCCAAAAATTGAGCTGTACTGAGCCGTGTCGTGCCAAAACTGGGCTGAACTGGGCTGAGTTGAGCCGCGCGGAGGCCAGCCAAATAGAGCTGTACCTAGCGGTGCTGTACCGCGCTTCACCGAGCCGTGCCGTCCCCCCGCGTCCCATTGGTGGCAGCGGGGCAGCCCCGGTGCCGGGCCGGCTCCGCCCTGCAGCTCGGCTCCGCGCCGCTCAGCCCGGGCGGGCTGGGGTATTTCCTCTGCCGTGCGGTGCCGGGCCGGGCAGGGATGGGGCAGTAGTGGCCATGGAGCGGGCCGAGGGCCGGCCCGACGCCCCCCAGTACGTGCATGTGCAGCTGCAGGGGGGCGCGCCCTGGGGCTTCACGCTGCGCGGCGGGCTGGAGCACGGCGAGCCCCTCATCGTGTCCAAGGTACGCGGGGGCTCAGCGGCATTCCCCTGCCAGCGGCCTCTGACCCGTGGCGGGGCGCGGGGGGTGAGGGGAGAGGCGGCACTCGGTGCGAGGCGGTGCTGGGGGCACGGGGAGCCCCGGCGGGGGGTCGCGTGTCCTGTCGCGGCCGGGCCGTGGCGATCACCCGTACCCCCGTCCCACCCGCAAGCCGTGGGAGCGAGCGGGAGCGGGGCCGCGGGGGTCGAGGGGGCGGAGGGACAGCCCAGGCCCGGCGGCAGGAAGAAATTCCTCCGGCACATCCGTTGGGCTGGCGGCGGCTCCCGCGGCCCCCCCGTCCCGGTCCCGGCCCCATCCCGCCGGGTTCAGCCGGGGAGGGGCAGCCGCCCCCCTTGTGCCCGTCCCTTTCGGGCACCCGCGAAAGGCTTGGGCAGGGCCGTGCCAGGACGAGGGGTGCTGGCATCGGGGTGCGGCGCCGAGCGGGCGGCGATGGCCCCGGCCGTCCGGGTCCCTTCTGCAGTCGGGAGCGCGGAGAGCGAGGGTGGGGCCCCACGGCCGCGACGTCCTGCCACGCAGGGGGTCAGTGACTCCCGTGGCCTCGCTGGGACATCGCCTTCCCTGGAAACCCGCTAGGAGCCGGGCAGCACCCGGTACCCCGCCAAGCCCCTGCAACCGAGTGATTTAGCTGCCCGCCCGCCAGTGCCACCGTCCAGCCGGGGCCAGGGTGCTGGCGGGCCGGGCTGTGCCGCGGCCCCGGGGCTGCCTGCCCGCCCCGAGCCGGGCTGGCTGTCCCCTGGGGCTCTCCACACCCTGCGCCGGGACGTGAGCAGCGTGGTCTGGCTGGGGAAGCTGGAAAAGTGGCTCCGGTCCCTGCCCTGCGCCCGGGGTGGCACTGCCGGTGGGCGGGAGCTGGGGCCCTGCGGGGGAGGGCCGCTGCTGCCCCTCGACTGGCTGCCGGGCCTCGGGGCAGTGAGTCCCGTTGGGTGCCCTGGCTGCTGGAGGAGGGGATGGAACGGGGATGCTCCCACCGCCGCTGAGAACATGGTGGGGGGGTTCCTCGCCGGCCGGGGGAGTGCCGCCCCCCGCGCTCCCCGGCCAGACGGCCGCGCCGCGTGTGCTCTGCAGACAAAGGGGGCTTGTTTCAGCGCTCTGTGCATTCAGGGGAGGATCCCCCGGGGAACCCGCTCTGCCGCCGAGGCCCGTGCGAGGAGGGGGCAGCCCCCGCCAGCGGCGCGGGGAGCCGGGGCCTCGCGCCGGAAAGGGGAGGGGGCTCCCGGTCTTCGCCGGGACAGTTCGGCCTCTGAGCCCGCGTCAGGCAGGATCCCTGCCTGTGGCAGATTCCCACGGCAGGGCTGGTGCGGTCTGCGGGCCCTCCGCGGGGCGCTGAGCACCGCCCCACCCAGCAGAGGCTTCCCCAGCCAGGCACACTGGGAGCAGGGATACAGGTCGGGGGGGGACGGGACGGGACGGGACGATGGGTGCAGTTCAAGCACTGCCGTGGCTGTGACTCCTTCTAAGACAAGTCTCTTCAGCGGCAGGCAGAGATTCCTATGAGCCAGCTGGTGCCCACCATTAGGGCCCAGAGTGAACACGGGGGGCTTGGTGTTAGAGAAGTGCTCAGGTCTGGCCTGGCTGGGCAGGGCAGCTGGTGGCACAGTTTGGCTGCCTGTGCTGAGTTCACTGGTGGTGAAGGCAGAACAGAGGTCTGTTTGTGTCAGATTAAGCTCCTGATGAGCGATGCCAGGGCTGAACTGTGTTTGTCCTGGCACATGTGGTGATCCAGACATGGGTGCAGCACTGGCAGTGTTCTGCATTGGGGGGGACACCCTTCACAGCTGACTCAGCCCTGTGGCTGTGGCAGGAGGGACAGGGTGGGCATGTGACCAGTCAGGGGACAGGGATTGGGATGAAGGTGCAGCCTGCCCTGCCTGGCTGCTCTGCCAGTTGGTGAGCAGCAGCATGGCAGGAGTTAAACCCAGGTGCTCCAGCGAGTGCATGGTGGGACCAGGAGCCCTTGCAGGCATCAGGGGCCTGTGCTAGGAAGGCAGCCCCAAGGCTGACTTCTGAGTGGGAGAGCAGCCTGCACAACAGGCACCTTGGGCTCTGCCCAGCCCAGGCATAGCACTTCAGTCCCCAGGTCCCTGAAAACATGGGAGAACTGTGGGGTGCTGTGCACAACCTTGCCGGGCAGAGCCATGGGGCAGTGCCAGGATGAGCAGATTGGGCTGCCCCTGCCTGGCTCCCCTGGTGCCATGTTACCCATGGACAGCGGGATGCCCCCTGCCCTGTGCAAGGGCTAGGAAGGAGTGCCTGAGGGCACGTGTGTAATGGGGTCCTGCTGGGGAGCTGTGGGTATCCCCAGGCATCTGGGCCTGGCTGACTCCCAGGCTGGGCTGCAGAGATGGTGCTGCAGGCACTGTTGGCAGAGCTTGTTTCTCTCCTGTTTCTTGGGATGGCAGGGCAGGGTGAGGAGCCTGTGGGCAGGGTGGGCGCAGGAGTCTGCACGTGCCTGCGCATGGCCAGGCCAGCTCCTCTTATCACACTGTGGTGGCTCTAGCATCTGTCCAGGTCAGGATCCACACACACACTAGGCCCCTGGGGGTCATAGGGCACCTCAGGTCCTGGGCCATGCACCTGCATAGCCTCTGCCAGTGCCACCATGCAGCCCAGCAGCTGGGCTTGCTTGCCAGCCTTCTGGTTTGAAGGGCTGGGCATGGCAATCCCTGGCCATCAGGAGTGGCAGGGTGGGCAGCAATCAGTGCCAGCACTGGGTACTCTGCCTGACCTGGGGGGTGCTGCTCACCCCAGGGCTGCCTGTGCTGCACCTACCTGCTGGAGCAGAGGGGATGGGCTAGAGCTCCTCTGTGCTGGCAGCACCATGGCCCTGTGTCTTCCAAGCTGTGGCAATACAGGGTACTTGACTCATTTTGGCTGTGGGTGCTAGGATGGGGTAAGTGCATATCAGAGTGGGGCACAGTTGGTGCTTCCCCTGTAGCTGGCTCCCTTGGGTGTATGTGGTGTGCTGGCATCCTTTGGGCATTGAATTAATTGCGGGTGCTGGGGCAGGGCTGACACAGGACTGGGAGCAGTGGCGGGGGGCTGGCATCCACATCATACAAAGGGCCCTTGTGCTGCCCATGCCTGCGGGGGAATCTGCTGGTACGGGACATTTTTCTTCTCCCCCTTCTCCAGTGCCCTTTTCTTGCTCAGAAATTCATGTGACTGGGGTAGAGGGGGGGAGCCCAGTGCTGCAGATCCCTCTTCAGTGCCTGGGGCACAGGCACCCTGTCTCTGAAGCCTCTTTCTCATCTGGCACCCAGCAGAGCAACAGCAGCAGCACACTCCCCAGCCTGTTCTGGGGGGTTCCACCCTGCCTGATGCCCCTCTCTGTTGCCCAGGTAGAGGAGGGGGGCAAGGCTGCGCTGTCCCACAGGCTGAAGCCGGGTGATGAACTGGTGAACATCAGCGGGACGCCGCTCTACGGGTCTCGCCAGGAGGCTCTGATCCTCATCAAGGGCTCTTACCGCACCCTGAAGATGATCGTCCGCAGGTTGGCAGCGCTGCGGGTGGGGGGCACGGGAGGACGGCAAAGCTGGGGGGGAGCATCGCCTGCCTGGGGAACTGGTTGGAGCCCGGCGGCGTCCTCTTCTGAGCTGGGGTGTGGGGCAGCCCCACCGTGGCTGCCAGCACTGCGTGGTGGGGTTGGGGTTCCTCCGGTCCGTGTGCTGCCTGCAGAGCTGAGGCAATGCAGTAGGCTGCCAGCCGCTGGCTGGGCGGTATCCTCGAGCTTGGCCGCTCCTCTCCCTTCCTGCCTGCCGTCTGCCTGCTGCCTGCCTGGGAAAGGAAGGAGAGGCAGGGCCAAGGCCCTGTAGCCCCCCCCCCTCAGCCCCCCCTCTGCTCCCCCCTGCAACCCACATCCACTCCCTGGCTGCATCCTGACCGGGCTCCAGCTCCAGCAGCACCCAGGGGCTAGGGCAGTGCAGGGCACTGCCCACGGGGCTGTACCGGGGCTCAGCATCATCCATGGTGAGTCTGGGGGCCCTAGGAAGGAGGGACCCCTGTGCTGACCCCACATCTTGTCCCTGCCACCCTCCCTGCACATCCAGCAGACGCTGGAACAGCACTGGGCACTTGGGAGGGTAGAGGAGGTGGTATCTGCCTGCACATCTGGGTGGTGGCACTGGACATCGCTGCCTGCATGTGTTGGGGGACTGGAGACCCCCATGACTGCCTGGCAAGGGGAGTGGGAGGGGCCTGGCACAGGATCTTTTCCCGGGGACGGGAGGTGGCTGGCGCTTACTGCGGATGCTGAGGGACAGAGGAATGAAGGGGGAAGGTCAGGTTCACAGTGGGGATGCAGATGTGGCCTCAGGGTCCCTTAGCATGCCCACGGACATGTCAGGGACCCTCACCCTGCAAGGGCATTGCCCGCGGGCTGCACTGGGGCCACATCCTCAGTGCCCCATTGGTGCTGGCAGCGGGGATGCTGCAGGCAGGGGAGCCCCAGCAGGCACAGGAAAACCGCAGGATCCCCCTGCCCAGTGCTGGGTGCTGGCATGGCTGGACCCTCCTCACTGCCATCCCCCCTTGGGCAGGCACTGGCCTGGGGGGGACAGGAAGCCCCGTAGGAAGTGACTTCAGCCCCGGTTCCTCGGCCCAGCTTCCTCCCCATTCTTGTCCTCTCCTGCTGTTGCTCTTGGCAGGAGGAGCGTGCCCGTTCTCCGGCCCCACTCCTGGCATGTGGCCAAGCTCCCCGAGAGCCGCCCCGATGCCCCTGCCATGCACTGCCCTGCAGATGCCTTCAGCCTCTCCTGGCCCTCAGGGTGTGATGTCAGGTGAGACTTCGAAGTCACCCATGGGGCTCCCATGCAAGGGAGGGGGTGGACAGGGCACTGCTTGGGCTGTGGTGATGGGGGGTGTGGGACATGAGCTCACTTGCTCACCCCACACCACTGTCAGGCATCCATCCCCTGCATCCTGCCACTGCGCTGCCGTTTCCCTACATGTTTACTCCTCCGTTCCCAGCAGGAAGGGGTGGTGGCTCTGCTGGGGCTAGCCAGGAGCTGAGTCCCGGTGCCCCACACCCCTGCCAGAGCAGACAGGTCCCAAGTGGCCGGAGCTATGCATGCTATGTCCCCATGCCCACTTCCCCTGCCAGAGCCAAGGCAGCCCTAGCGCTGCCCCCAGCCTGAAGTGGAGGGCAAGTTGAGGCTGTGCTGGCCTGTGCCCCCCATCCTGAGGGACAGGGGCATGTGGTGGTGGGATGTTGGTTCCCTGGGATCTCATACCCATCAGAGGGGCTGGTGGGGTGCTGGGAGGGAGGCAGCAGGCACCCCTAACTCCGGCATGGGGCTGGGCAGCAGTGAGCTGTCCCTGCAGTGGAACCCGCTGTCCCGGCACTGCAGCACCGACCGAAGCAGCTCCATCGGGAGCATGGACAGCCTGGACCAGCCAGGCCAGGCCTACTATGAAGGGGACCCCTCACCCGTTGACCAGGGCATGTACCACAGCAAGAGGGACTCGGCCTACAGCTCCTTTTCCGCCAGCTCCATCGCATCAGACTGTGCCCTCTCGCTTCGCCCCGAGGAGGCCACCTCTGTTGACTCCAGCCTCCAAGCCCCCTGCAAGGCCCCCGACGGGCGCTACCTGACCACGGGGTCTGAGCCTCCCAGCAGCCGGCACGTGGAGGCCTGGCGGGTGCCTGTACCCCCCCAGCCCCCCGTGAGGAGGGACAGCCTGCGGGCAGCCCCAGCTGGTGGAGGCAACTGGCGCCGGGCTGCGGTGTCAGCAGATATGCTGCATGTCAAGGGCCGGTGGATCTCTGACACCTTCCTCTGCCAGCGGGATGGGGAGGCAGAGGCGGCAGGCAGTAGGACACCAGTGCCATACCCCACGAAGGACCGTCTCTCTGTCGACCAGTATTACATGCTGGGTTCCCACCCAGACCGGTGTGCAACTGAGCTGCTCGTGGAGGAGGGTGTGGAGCCTGGTGATCGGCTGTATCCGGATGGCAGCATGCACCAAGTGCCAGATACTGTGGCAGCAGGTGACAACCCTCTGATGTCCCCACTCAAAGGACACATGCTGCACCGCCACAGTGCTCCTGAGCAGCTCCTGGCCTCCCAGTTCCACTCCCTTCAGGTGGGCACTGGCAGCGGGCGAGCCTCACCGCCCTCTGATGGGCACTGCTGGACCCTCTCCCCGCTGCACCCCGAGGGCAGCCGGCCAGGGGCTACCCAGGACCCGCAGCTCTGCCCAGAGTTGTGCGGCCGCCTCCCACCGTGCCGCTGTTGCCCGGAGCTGCAGCGAGCCTGCGGGGAGGACGGTCCGGGAACCAGCCCAGCTCGCAGCACGGAGGCGCCGGGGGAAGAGGAGAGCAGGGGGGGGGTGCGGCGGGCAGCGGGCCTTCCTCGCCGCTCCTCTCAGATGCGCCGCCGCAGCGACCGCTTCGCCACCAGCCTGCGCAACGAGATCCAGCGGCGCAAGGCCCAGTTGCAGAAGAGCCGCGGTCCCGGCGCCCCCCTGCCCGGTGAGGAGCCGGTGGAGGAGGCGGAGGAGCCCCCCGAGGGCAGCGTGCCGGCGGAGGGACCCCGCGCCCCGCCGGAGCGACTCAGTCCCGAGCCGGGCGAGGGCGGCAGGAGCCCGGGCCGCTCGGGGGACCGGGGCATCCCCACTCCTGATCCGCTCCCGGTCCCCAAAGGGCTCCCGTCTCCCAAGCGGCCGGTGCCGACAGGCCGGGGCCTCTGGCGCTGGTCCCCCGAGCGAAAGTTGCCGCTGAGGCGTTCGCCAAGCGCCGGCGAGCCGGAGGGCTACGGGCAGGGCCCGGCAGCCCCCGGCTCCCCGCCGCGGGGCGGGGATGAGGCTGTCCTCCTGCCCTTCGCTGACCGCCGCCGGTTCTTCGAGGAGAGCAGCAGGCCGGCGCCGCCCCGGCACGGCAAATCTGGAGCGGGTGAACCCGGTGCCTTCCAGCCTGCCGGGCTCGAGCGCCGCGACCCTCGCCGCCTTTCCGTGGACCAGCCCTACAGCGCTCCCTCGCCCGGCCGCCCTGGCTCTGCCGGGCCCTACGCCGAGTGCTGCCGGGAGCAGCCTCCCTGCTACAAGCCGCTGGGGAGGCCGGGGGAGCTGGAGTACGTGCGGGGCTTCTCTTATCCCTACGGGGTCCCGCTGCACCCTGAACCTTGCCGCTACTGCGGTGGGGACCCGTGCCCCCGGCCGCTGCCCCGTGGCCACACCTGCCGCTGCCACCCCCAGCCCTGGGCACGCTGCCCCGACTGCTGCTGCCCGGCGCTGCGCCCCGGACGGGAGGAGAGTGATGCCTGGTCCCCCCGGAGAGCCTTTGCCCCGGTGAGTGAGACCCTGCGGCTGTGCCACGAGCAGTGCTGGCACCACCCTACACCCCTCCAGCATGACCCTGGGTTGGGATAGGGGCTGCTGTGCCCACGGGGTCCCTGCAGACCCCCTGTATGCCTGCTGTGCCTGGGTGGGGATGGGCCAGGTGGTGCTGAGGAGGGGGATGCTGACCTCACTTTCAAGCTACCTCCTGTGTGCCAGAGAAGGACTCTTCATCAGGGACTGCAGGGATAGGACAAGGCGTGATGGGTTCAAACTGAAACGGGAAGTTCAGATTAAATGAAAGGAAGACGTTCTTGATTGTGAGCATGGTGAGGTTCTGTTTGCTCAAAGAGGTGGTGGGTGAATACTTCAAACCTGGCAGTGTTCAAGGCCAGGTCAGACAGTACCTTGAAAGATGTGGTCTAGGTTGAGGCATCCCTGCCTGTGGCAAGGAGCAGGAAATGGATGATCTTGAGGTCTTTTCTGACCCAAACCACTCTATGATTCTACTTCTCCCACACAGGAGTTTCCTCTGGATGAGTGGGAACCGCCAGCAATAACCAGGAAAGCCAGTCAGTCCATCAGGTGAGTACACGCTGGGTGCTGCTGTGATGGGATGTGCATGTCACACAGTGACGATCTCTGCCACTGAGGTGTGGGAACCACTGTGGTTTTGGTCAGTGATGTACATGGTCCTTTCCTTAATACCCCAGCCATAGTCATGCTGTGCCCTGAAGAGCTGGGACACGTGCTAACTTGGGCAAGCAGGTCCAAGGGTTGTGGGGAGGTGCCTGAGGCAGGGAAGGGGTCTATGCTCAGGGGTCTGGAGGCATTTTTGGGGGGCTATGCCCATCATGGGGTCATGGGAGAGTCTGGGCTTCTCCTGCCAGCTGGTGGCTGGTAGCTGAGGCAGGGCATGAGCTTCGGGGGGTGGGGGAGTGACTGACGTGGGAGATCGGTGCCCCCTTTTCTCCCCAGTGAGCTCTCCTGCTACCAAATGGGCTTCCCAAGACTTGGTCCCTTCCACCCCTGCTTTGAGAGCAGCGCTGAGCCACAGTGGCTGCCCTGCTACCGGGCCACTTCTACACATGATCTGTCGTGGGATGGTGACCGCCTGACCCGCTCCCCTGAGAGCCTTCCAGACCCCCTGCACCGCCCACTGCGAGGCAGAGCCTTCTCCGAGAGCCACCTCAACCTGGAACCTGCCAGCCCCCGGAGACACAGCCAGAGGGACCTGCTCCAGGCCCAGCTGGACCCTGCTGGCGTTCCCAAAAAGAAGGGTCCCCCACCTCCCCGCCCACCACCCCCCAACTGGGAGAAGTACAGGCAGCGCCGGACATCCCAGCGCCTGGTGGATGATTCTGGGCACAGCTGTGCCTTCACCGCTGCCCCAGTGGCTCCCCGCAGCATCACTGAGGCTGCACGTGAGCATTTGCAAAGCCTCACCGGGGAGCAGGGAGGCCGATCCCGGGGACTCGCTGCCCGTCCCGAGCCTCCTGGATCACTCCAGAGGATTCCTGGGCCTGATGCTGAGATTTCCAGGCAAGTGCCACCATGGTGCAGGAGTGGGAGCGGGGCTGCTGGCTTGGCCTGGGCACGGGGGTGCTTCTGGGGCCATGGGGCCATTTGAACCCTGTGTCAAACCATCCCAATCCACCCCTTGGGTCAGGTTGTGGGATTTTCTTGGGGTAGGGGCGTTCCTGACTTCTTTTCCTGGAGTGGGAACAGTCCTGTGTGTCTCCTTGGCCCATGGATGGGCAGGGGAGCTGATGTGGGTGCTCCCGTGTGGGATGCTGGCAGGGCGGCAGGGGCCGGGGAGGAGAGGCTGAAGGCAAAGCACCCCTGGGATATGGAGGAACAGCCCCAAAGGCTCAGCCGGAATCAGGAGCGGGACTGGGTCAGCCCCCGCAGGGTGGGTGAGTGCTCCCTGCCCCTGCATGATGACTCCAGTCCTACCGCCCTTGAGGCCCCTAAGCCCAGCCCTGGAGCGGCAGAGGGGGTGAGCTGCCAGAGGAACCAGACCCAGCCCCACCGTGTGGACTCGGAGGAGCTGCTGTGGGATGTGGCAGGCAGGGACCATTCTCTGGCTAGCATCCTGGCCCCCTCAGCCCCTCCTAGCACAACCACCAAGGTGGGTGATCTGCTAGTGATGGGGCAGCGGCAGGCCTGGCAGGAGCGTTTCCAGCAGGACTGGCCCATGGAGACCCTGGCGCAGGACAGGTAGGGATGGTGTGACATTGTGCTGAGGATGGATTGCACCACACCGTCCCCAGCGCTGAGCAGCTGTCCCCACAGGCAGGGCTTCGAGCCCATCTCACCACCCCCTGTGAGCGCTGCCAGCTCTGCCTGCTACCCAGCGTATTACGGTGCAGGAGTGGGTAAAGCCGAGCCACTTGGCAAGGTGAAGGAGCTGCCGGATGTGGTCGAGGGGAGCTCTGAGGAGGAGGAGGAGGCAGACCATGAGCTGGTGGAAAAGAAGGTAAAGTGGGTGCTGCTGAGGACCATGCCCTCAGGGTTCTCCACTGCTGTTGCCAGATACATGCAGGGACCGGGGCATCACTGGTTGCTTGTTGGAGCCTTGGGAATTGCGGGATGCTCATGGGTATTTGGGCCGTTGCTGCGTTCTCACAGGGGCTGGGACGTTGACAGATGTTTGCGAGGACCTGTGGCGGTGTTGGGTGCTTGCGGGGCCTGGGGGTGTCAGCAGATGCTCATGGGAATCAGAGGCATCACCAGATACTTGTGATCTGTGGGACCCAGTATGGATGGCAGCCCTGCACCCATGTGCCAGTCCCTCAGTCTCAATGCAAGTGTCTTCCATCACCCCTGACTTCTTCCTTCCCTCTGGCAGCTGCAGCTGATTGAGAGCCTGAGTCGCAAGCTGGCGGTGCTGCGGGAGGCACAGCGGGGGCTGCAGGAGGACATCAATGCCAATGGGGTGCTGGGCGAGGATGTGGCTGCGCGCCTGCAGGCCCTCTGCACCCCGGGGGAGTTTGACAAGTACCGCCTCTTTGTGGGTGACCTGGACAAGGTGGTCAACCTCCTGCTGTCCCTCTCAGGGCGCCTGGCCCGGGTGGAGAGTGCTCTAGACAGCTTGGGGCCGCATGCCCCTGCTGAGGACAAGGTGGGCACAGGGCAGGGGGGTTCTTGTGGGGCACCAGGCCAAGGGACCCCACCAACTGTACCTGTCTTGCCCACAGGTGGCCTTGCAGGAGAAGCAGCAGCTGCTGGTGGCGCAGCTGGAGGATGCCAAGGAGCTGAAGGAGCACGTGGGGCGGCGGGAGGAGGTGGTGGGCGCCATGGTGGCACGGTACCTGCCTGCCGAACACCTCCAGGACTACCAGCACTTTGTCAAGATGAAGTCAGCCCTCATTGCTGAGCAGCGGGAGCTGGAGGAGAAGATCAAGCTGGGTCAGGAGCAGCTCCGATGCTTGCGTGAGAGCCTTGACCAGGGCCCCAAGCGCTGCTAACCCCCTGTATAGCCTCCCCCCCAGGCACTGGCCCCAGCTTACTGCCAAAGTGGATCTGGCCCCTCGGGGGCTCTCCCTGCACCTGTCCATCTGTCCAGCCCCTGTCTTTTATTTATTTTTCCAGTTTACAAAGCAGGGGAGCTGGTGCCAGCTCAGGCACTGGCTAGGGTTGTGTGTGTGTGCCACTGAGCTGCTCTGGGCTCTGTGGCCACGCAGCACCCTGTGTCCCAGCAGGACCAAATGGACAGATCCTTCCACTCCCCCCCTCTACCGTGTGTTCACAGGGTTCCTTCCACCTTGTCCTGGACACCAGTGCCTGTCCCGTGGCTGGTGCTTCACCACGTGCCTTAAACATCCCCCCAGGGTGCCCCCAGACATACCCATGCAGTGCCTGGAAGGGTTAAACCATTCTCTTTCTCCGTCATGTCTGTTTGTCCAGCTCTGTCCATCTGTCCGTTGGGAGCTGGAGGAATTTTGGCCCCCCCCAGCATCCTTCTTCCTCCCCATTGTGTCCAAAACAATGGCCCTGGCCAGCAGGTCCTTAACCCAATCCCCACCGGCCTGAGGCACTGCGGGTGGCCAAGGCTGGTGCTGGTGGGTGCAGTGCACCCCTGACCTCGGGGACACTGTGGTGGATGCCCCTGGAATGGTGTCCTGCCAAGGGATGGGATGCCAGGTGCTGCAGGTACCCGCTGCAGCCAGTGCTATGGGCGCAGGGACTACCCGGCCTCACCTAGCCCTTGCTTCCAGCCTCTGCTCTGCGCCAGCAGGAATTAATAGAGGAAAAAACACACTGATGATGAAGGGGGGCCCTGTCCCCCTGCTCTGTGCTGCAGCAACCGCAAGGAGCGCTTGGACCTCACCTTGGATCACCCCTGCCTTGCTACTGCCTGAATGTCCCCATGGGATGGGCAGGTGCCTTGATGCTGATTTTGCACAGGGGTTTCATGCAACCAGCAGCAGCTTGGGGCAGAGGGAGGGGGAAGGGGGCGTTTAGGAGATGCAGGGTGGCCCCCAACCCCTTTCGAAGTGGCCACAACTGGGCAGCCCAGCCCCAGGGTGCAGGTAGTGCCCGTGTTTGTCTGCTCTGTGCTGCAGCAGTCCTATGCACCCTGCACGTAGGTGGGGGGTCCTCATCGCAGCGCCCCCCGCCTCCGTGCCTGCCCAGGGACACTACTAGGACCAAAGAGCACGCGCTGGGGCTGTGCTGCCCTCGGGGGGACCGGGGGCCTTCCGTAGGTCACTGCACCGGGCCGGTGCCGCTGTCGGTTCCTTGCCGCGTTCCGTCGTGCCTCAGAGTAAAGGAGCAGCCGCAGCTGCACAACTGCCGTGTGTCCCGCGTGGTTTGTCGCTGTGTCCCCAGTCAGTGGCACCACAGCTGGCGGGTGCCGCCGTGCAGGGTGAGCCGAGCCCCATCGAGCACTTGGGACCCGGCCATCCCCGTGGCACCGCAGGTGCCTGGGCAGGCGGGTCCTGTGCACCCGGTGGGTGCTACCAGGGTGTCAGGGCAGGCGCAGTGCTGGAGCCCCCAGCGGCACATGGAGGGTTCACGGTGCTCGGGTGGCGGCTGCAGGGTTGGCTGCGCACCCAGCGCTGGAGCTTCAGAGGTGGCCCGAAGACGGGTGTAGGAGCCGGGAGGGGGTTAAGGGCCGGCGGGGCCAGCGGTGCAGGGTCAGCGCTGGCCACCGGGTGGCAGCAGCGCGCGAGTGCGCGTTCACACACGTGTGAGTGCAGGTGCGCGTGGGCGCGCGCGCGGGTCGGAGTGCGCGTGAGCAGGTGTTGGCGCGGGAGCCCGCGCGTGTGAGCGCGTGTACGCGTGTGTGCACAGGTGAGCAAATGCACAGGCAGGCCAGCGCCTTCGGAGACCTCTCGTCCCAATCCCACCTCCCACTACAGCAGGTGGCTCCAAGCCCCTGTGTCCAACCTGGCCTTGAGCACTGCCAGCGATGGGGCAGCCACAGCTTCTCTGGGCCATCACCCTGGGCCAGCGCCTCCCTCACAGGGNGTGTCCAACCTGGCCTTGAGCACTGCCAGCGATGGGGCAGCCACAGCTTCTCTGGGCCATCACCCTGGGCCAGCGCCTCAGCACCCTCACAGGGAACAGCTTCTGCCTCAGAGCTCAGCTCAGTCTGCCCTGTTCTGGCAGGTTCAAGCCACTGCCCTTGGCCTGTCCCTACAGGCCCTTGTCCAAAGCCCCTCTCCAGGTTTCCTGCAGCCCCTTTAGGCTCTGGAGCTGCTCTCAGGTCTCCCCTTCAGGAGCCTTCTCTTGTCCAGGCTGACCTAGCCCTGCTCGCTCAGCCTGGCTCCAGAGCAGAGCTGCTCCAGCCCTCGCAGCATCTCCATGAATTCCTCGGGTCTTGCTCCAACAGCTCCACGTCCCTCCTGTGCTGCTGCCCCAGAGCTGGATGAGGACTGCAGGGGGGATCTCCCCAGAGCGCAACAGAGGGTCAGGATCCCCTCCCTGAGATGCTGCCCATGCTCTGGGGATGCAGCCCAGCACATGGAGAGGATTCTGGGCTCATATATTTCTTGCAGAAGTGTGTGGAGGTGCCAGTGTGTGTGCTCACTCATGCCTGTGCATGCCTGTGCATGTGTGATCATATGCACATATAATTGCATGGAGCTAGAACCCCTTGACTGGGGTGTGCGTACCTGTGCGTGTGTGGGCATGTGCACATATGTGTGCATGGCAGCAATGTGTGCATTCACTCATGCCTGTACACATGCAAGTGTGTGTCTGCATGTGTGTTGGCATATGTATGCGCACAGCAGCAGCATATTTCCTCACCCATGCCTGAACTGTGCGTGCCAATGCACACAGGGGTATGTACACATACATACACATACAGCCACGCTGTGCATGCCACCCATGTGCTTGCCCTTGCCAGTGTGGGTGCATGTGCTTTCTTTCCCATGGCAGGGGTGTGCATGCCTGTGCCAGTTTGGGCACGGCAGCCATGCGTGTGCTCACCCGTGCCCATGCTTATGCCTACCTTATGCTTGCGTGGGTGCTCACAGTGATCATGCATGTGCCTGCTGCTCCCGTGTGAGTGCTGCACCTGAGCGTGTGCTCACGCCTGGCTGTGCACATGTATGTGCATGGGCTTACCCACGCCCGGGCCGCGCAGTCCCGAACGTGCGCGCGGCGGTGCGGGTGCTCTGCCATCCCCGTGCCCGCGTGGGCGCTGCACACGTATGTGCGCGCGGCGGTGCGGGTGCCCGCCCGCGTTCTCGGGGCCGTGCGTGGGCCGCCCGCGCCGCCGCGCGCACCGGAGCAGGCCGGGGCTTGTGGCGCAGGGGCAGGGCCGGGGCCGCCCGCAGAGGCGCATCCCGCGGGGCCGGGGGGCTGCGGGAGGGAGCCGGACCAGCAGCGACCTTGCACGACCGGCGGCGGCGGCGGCGCGGGGTGCGCAAGGTGTGTGCTCGGGAGGGGCGCGGGGTGCTCTCCGCCCCCCCCCTCCGGGGCGTGCTGCGGGATGCTCGGCGGAGACCCGGCACCCGGCAGCCCCGAGGCTGTCGGGGGTGCGAGAGGGGGGGCCGAGGTCCGCATCGAGGCGGGGTATGCCCGGGGTCGGGGTCGCAGTCGGGGGGGTGGCAGCGCTGCGGTGCCCTCGCCTCCCACCTCCGAAAAGCTTGTTGCTGCGCGGGGACACGGCAACACGTTTGCCGGCAGCCGCGGGGGGGGAGGGCTGCGGAGCGGGAGCCGCGTGGGCCGGGCACGGCGCCGTGGGGTGTCCCCTGGCCAGCACTGCACTGGCCAGGCTCTCTCGCCCAGGTAGGTGCCCCCCCCGCCCGGCCGCAGCTCCCATGGCGGGAGGGGTTACAGTGGGGTGATGGCTTCCCCTGCATGCGGGGAGCCCTGCGCGCCCACCTTCTATCCCACCACACCCGCAGCCACCTGCCTGGGACTGGCGACCCACCGGCGTGGGGCCGGGAGATGCTCCCAGCCCGTCCCGGCTGCTAGAGTGGATGGCAGGAGGAAGCCGCTGCTTCTCATGACCCTCCCCACTCCACCTCTCCCGATCTCCCCTGGCCACTGAGGACAGCGCCGCGTCCCGGGGAAGGGCACCAGATGGGGTGCTGGCGCAGGCTGCGGCAAGGGTGGTGCACCCCAATGTCAGGGCATAGGGTGGCCACAGTCTCCCAAGGTGGAGCAAGGAGCGGTGTTAGCATCCCAGGCAGGGTAAGGGAGACTTGGGACACTGAAAAAAGGCTACAAAGGAAAACTTTGCCTGCAAGGAAGCCACCGAGTAGCGTTCCTGTGCTAGAAGGTGCCTTCTACCATGATTTTGAGGATTGTACCTCCCATTTGGCCAAGCCATAGAGGGTGAGGTACATGCACCCCCTTTCAGGGCTTTTCCTCCATTCCCATGTGTCCTTGTCCTCCCAGGGCTGTGTCAGGAGCCAGTGAAGCAGAGAGCCAAGCTGGGTGGGAGGATGGCTGAGAAGATGGTGCCTGGGGACCTGTTCCTGAGGACTACCCGGGAATCGGTGTCATCCCTGGACTCAGACAAGCTGGCACCCATCTCACCTGAAGCAGGCGGTGAGGAGTCGTCTGACAGCGAGGGCGAGCAGGAAGACAGTTCCCACAAGCTCATCCGGAAGGTGTCCACCTCGGGGCAGATGAGGAGCAAGGTCAGAGGCATGGGGGCTTAGGCAAGGGGCTGGCTGGCACCCGGGGTCCCTGCTGAGATCAGGGGTGTTTCTGTATGTGTGTGTGTTTTGCCTGCCCTGCGGTGTAAATCATTTCCAGGCACTTGCTGCTTGCAGACCTGTGCCCAGCCAGTGCCCAGGGCAGTGTCATGAGGGGTCTGGCTCCCTGTACCCAGGGAAGGGCAAATGGGAAAGGTGCATACTGCATGGTGTCAGGGTCAACATTGGTCCTGTGGGGCTGTGGAGCATGGTTGTTACACCATTGTTTGGGGACAGGGTCTCCCATACTACCCCCCTTCCGCAAAGTTGCTTTCATCCCATGTTTACATTCTCTGGTTTCCCCCCACCTGCCTGTGGGCAAAGGACTTTCTCAGGAAGGTTCTGGCCCATGGATGCCTGGGGGTGAGACTTAAGTCTGTCACGATGCCATAGACTCCTGGGATCCTACACCCCGCTGCAGGCACCACGTGTGCAGGGCCTTGTGGGTGGCAGAATGAAGCCGGAATCTTCCCCAGTGCCCCAGATTAATTGGGCTGTGCCAGCTCCCCCGTGGGCCCCATTCGCACAGCCTTCCCTAGATCTGGTCCCTTGTGGTGGTTTGCTGGATAGATGGGTACACCTCTGAGGTCAGACATAACACTCTTTTGCCTCCTGGCTGTTGGCATGAGAGCAGCTTGTGTTGTGTGTATGTAGGTTGCTCGGATGAACCTGTTTTTGTAGGCCCTCCAAAAACACGGGGTGCAGCGCCTGGTGGACAAATGGGAGTGGGTGGCTGTAGGTGTCCACAGTGGGGACAGTGAAATGAATAGGCACCTACTGCCTGCAGTGCAGTGGGAGATAACCTGGGCTGAACGACTGGGTGGGAACTGTGCAGAGGAGGAGGTTTGGGGGGGCTTTTTGGGGAGGGGGAATGTAGGCACAGTGTGGGAGGATGCTGTGGACAAGTGGTCCCTTTGCATCCACCCCCCAGCAAGGAGGCTGCAGCGTGAGTCAAGGCGGTGCCTGCAGTACAGGGGGACTCCCGCACTGCAACACCAGGCACTTGCCCTGGGACCATGGCAGAGCCGCCACACCTGGCTGCCATCCCCGGCCACCCCTCGGTGGGGTTTTGGTGGCTGCACCGCCCCAGGGCTGGGGGGCAGCCAGGAGCGCTCCACAGGGGATGCAGCTGTGGAGCTGGGAGCAGCCCTGGTCTCTGGATGCTGCGGGCATGGAGGGGGCAGCAGGGCTGGGAGAATGGGGCACGTGCTGGGTCTAGTGGCAGGTTGGGGCTGCTCAGAGCTGGGGTGAGCTCCCCACCCCGGCTGGCCCAGTCTTGGCTGCTGTGCCCAGCCTGGCACACTGGCACCAGGGGGACAAAGGGCGATTGCCCAGGAGTGCGGAAGTCACAAGCTCCCAGCCTGACACCGTGGGGTTTTCCCACTTGGCAGGAGAAGTTTCTGGAGCAGGCAGTGCTGGGGGTCTCCTGATGAGTCCCTCCAGCTGCTCAAGGAACATGCCTCAGTTTCCCCTTCTTTTGGAGCAGGCTGACACCCTCTCTGCCTACTCTGCCCTGGCTGCCAGGTGGGTGCCATGGGCTGTGTTGTGTGGGGGACACAGCTGGAAGTGGGGCTGGTGGGCAGGGTCCTGGGAATGCTCAGTGCTGCGTGTGAGCTCTCAGCACACTCCTGGATGGGTAGCAGCAGCCACTGGAGTTTGCCACACAGCATACTGTACCAGAGGGATTTGCCATGCTGCAGAGCACAGGCGATATCACAGGGAGCCATCGATGCCAGGAAACCAAAGAGAAAAGGGTGGATGACCAGGCTGTGCATCAGCAGGACAGGGACACAAGCATGTCCTGAGATCCCAGCCCAGGGTTCAAAGCCCCTCTATGCCACTGGTAGGTCCAGCCTCACTGGCTGGTAGGGTGTGTGTGGAGACAGGCTGAGCTGGTGGCTCCCTGCCCACTGCTGCCCAAATTCTGCCTGCTGCTGGCAATTAACCATGCAGGAGGTGATGCTGCCAGCGTGCTGTGGAGGCCGGCAATGTGATGGATGGGCATGCGGCAAGGACGCATCTGGGTTAATGGCCACGGAGCTGGGAGACGAGAGAGGGGTGAGAACTGGGCAGAGCTGAAAGCAAGCTATGCATGTGCTGTGTCTCATCTTCCCCCCTCCCGATCTAAGTGTTTTCAGTTTCAGGGTTTTCCCTGCAGATTTTGCCTTGGTCTGGATGGGCAGGCTTGCCAGCCTGGCTCATTGCTGGCTGGGCTCCTTCTTTCCCCATGGAGATGAGGATCTTGGGATGCAATTGCTGCTGCCTCCTGGGTTGGGATGTCCCTGGCTCATGCTGTGCCATAACACACGTGCTGCCTGTCCCTCTGGCTGTGGCCACTGCTGCTGCTGGAGCAATGGGCAGCAGGCGTGCTGTGGCAGGCACCGTTCTGAGCTGCTTTGATACCCCTGTGCACTCACAGAGGGCTGGAAGTGGGGGGACACACCATTACTTGCACCCCAGAGACTGGCGCAGGTACCTAATTAGTGCACAGTTAATGAGGGAGAGTCTAGTGCCAGCGCAGCAGCTCCTGAGAGATAACCAGGCACCAGGTGGGGAGAAAGCGGGGAGTGGCAGGCTGGCCTGTTTTTTGACCAGCGGTGGTGGTTGGGGTGCTGGAGAGGATCTATAGGAGTCTGCCATGAAAAGGGGGTGGGAAGGGTAGGGATCCTCATCCCACTGCCCACCCGCACTGACTGGAAGGACCTCAGTCCCTGGTGATGGGAGCAAGCAGCTTCCCCCATGCTGGGGTGCTGCCCAGCCCCATGGGGACAGGAGTGGGTGAGGATCATTTTGGTACTTGCTGAATCCCTCATTCCCCATGCCCCCTCCTTCCCACAGTTGCCTGTTCGCCCACCCCCTCCTCAAGCCTCCCCATCAATCATGTCTCCCCGCTCCACACCCTCAGCTTGGCTTTCTCTGGGCTGCAATTTTTGGGCGCCCCACGGGGTGCTTTGTGCTGGCTCAGTGGAGGCGGGAGGCCATTGTGCTCAGTGACAATGACAGCTGCCAGGCGCAGGTGCCCCCACCAGCCTGAATGGCCCCAGGACGGATGGGGTCCTGCTCTCTCCCCCTCTTCCTCCTCCTCACCGCAGCTGGGGGCTGCCAGTTGCCTGTGCCAGGTTTTGGGAGCATAGAGGCAGAACGGGGGCTGTGCTGTGGCCTGGTGCTGGTCCTCCTGGGGCTGGCCATGAAGGGAAGTGGCAATGGGAAGGAGGGGACAGTGCTCTGGGTACAGCACATGGGTGGCGGGCACATCCTGCCTGTGTGGGCCAGGCAAGGCTCCCGGCACTTCCTCGGTGCAGGCTGAGTGGAGGTGGGAGCAACCCAGCAGCTCTGCTTGGCTCCAGCTCCAGGGAGCTGCCATGAGCATCTGCTTGCAGGGTTACCTGCACCAGAGCCGGGGGCCGCAGGCACCAAGTGGGGCAAAGGGGGCAAGTGTTCCTGTATTCCTGGTGCTGGCGTACATCACAGCACTTGGTGGGGCTGGGGGAGCCACCAACATCCTCCCAGGAGGCTGGGGCAGGTCAGTGCTGCTGTTGGTACCCTGAGGCACGAGTGCTCTTGGTCTCTGCTGCAAGCACTGGACACCCTGCATGCTCAGGGTGCTCCAGGGATGGGGTGAGCAGTGCCTGTGGGTGTTGGGGCCTGGTAGGGTGGGGGCCTGGTAAGGCCATGCTGCAGAGCCTGGCTGTAGGGAGGGCTGCCCGCCAAGGGCCAGATCTTGGCCAAAAGACAAGGAAAGCAAAGCAGGGCCTTTGGGGCCAGGCCTGGAAACCTTCCTGCTGTGGGAGGGTGGCACATGGCTCCTGAGCAGTGTATCCTCCTGGCTTGACACTGGTTAGGGACTGAAGAACCTCTCATATGGGGAGAGGCTGGAAGAGCTGGGAGTGTTCAGACTGGCAGGAGGCTGAGGCTGAGTGGTCTCCAGTGCTGTGGGTAGATGTTTGGAGGGGAGGGTGCAGCAAAGAGGGAACAGGCTGTTGCCAGTGGTACCCAATGATGAAAACATGGGAAATTGCATGTGGACACAAGGGAACGCTCTTTCTACTGTGAAATTGGTCAAATGCTGGCACAGACTCCACAGAGAGGCCACGGAGTTCCATCCATAGAGACATTCAGAACTCACGGGTTGAGCATCTCCACAATGCTGGGCAGCTCCTGGTGACCACCTCCGGCTCCAACAAAAGAGTTTCCTGCTCAATGGCCAGCTGAGCCCATCTCCACCCCAGCCATGCCCTGCATTGCTCCCTGGCTGGTGGCATGTGCCCTACCAGGGGCTGGTTGGGGTTCTGGCTGGTCACTGGATCACCCCACACAGTGGGACCATACCGCAGGGCACAGTGGGGTTTCCTGGGGCTGAGGCTCCAGGGGAGGTCAGGCTTGCTTTCCCTGATCAGAGCTTGCCAAGCCGGTGCCTGGGGTGCAAAGATAGCCCCAGTGCTGCCTGCCAGCTGCTTGTGAAGCTCCCCAGGAGCTCTGCCCTCTCCTGGCCCACACTTCCCATTGTGCAAGCACTGCCCTTGCCCGCTGGTGCTGGGTAGACGGTAGAGCTGAGGCAGGCGCAGGGTGCCACCGGCAGGATGCTCGGTGACCAGTGTGGCTGTAGAGAGGGAATTACAAGCTCATTTCTAAAAAGCAGCTGAAGGGTGTGACTGCTGGAGGATGAGGTGCAAGGGGGGGAGTGTCCCCCTTCTTCTGGGGGATCCTTCCCTTGCTCCTCTCCTCCTGGTTAATCCTCCATCCCCTTCTGATGGCCTGAGCCACAGAATGGCAAGTCAGGACTAGTACTGAAATTTACTTTCAAGGATAACCCCCAGCACTGGGAAGGGGGATTTGGGGTCCTGCAATGACAGCAGGTTACATCCTTGAGAACTGCAGATGCTGTTGAGCCTGCAGAGTCATAGCACCCCCCGGGCACTGAACCCCCGGAAGAGGTCTGCCATATCTGCAAAGCCTGATAAGGCTTCCAACTGACTCCAGCACACAGGCTGCCCAGTAGATGCTTGTGACCCCATGACTCTGCCCTGCTGCCCTGGTCCTGGTGCAGGCTGAGGGATGAGCTTGTGCCTTGAAGCAGGGCAGCTGCCTGGGATGATGCTGGTGTGATGCAGGTCAGTGCATTGGTGGGTGTTGGGTTCCCCCTCCTCCTCCCTGGGTGAGGCAGCATGTTGCCATGTGGCCAAGCAGATCCCATCAGGAGTGGGATGGGGACCTCATCCACCATCCCCACCTCCTCCAGGTGGGGAGCCAGTGTGATACCCACCAGCCATATGTGCCAGCATTCTGGAGTAACAGCCTTCTTGGCTCTGCTCCAGCAGCTCCTTTGCTGTCCAGGCTGATCCCAGTGGGAAAACCTTGGCCCAGCTGTGACCAAACCTGGGTGCACTACAGGCTCTTTCCGGGGACAGTGGTTGCAGAGCTGGGACAGTTGGGTTGGGGTTTGAAGCAGCATCCCAGAGCCAAGGGAAGAGCCAGTGCTTAGGGGTGCGCTGTGGCCTGGAAGAAACCCTTCTGGGGTGTGGTGTCAAGCATGCAACCGGCCCATGATGTGTTTGCCTCTGGGGACCAGTACAAGCCTGGGGCCACGGTGCTGGGGACCTGCTGCCCTCCTGGGCTACTCTCAGCTGCATACCTGCTAAGGCCCCAGTGCCACTTGCTTGGATCCCTGCTTCTGCCACCCCACCCTAAGTCTCTGAGCCCCACTGTTGCTGGCTACATCCCAGGCAGGGCTCAGCCTCCCAGGCTGGGCACAGCAAGGAGAGTCCCCGATATGGGGAAGGGGAGGGCTGGGACAAAGGCCCACAGTGAGAGCTGCCCTCAGGCTGGTGCCAGACAGGTTGCCCATAGCTCTGGGCACCAGTACGGTGCCTCTGGGATGGAGCCGGCCCTGGCTCTGCTGTGGCTCCCTGCAGTGCTGGCTGGGGCTCACTGGCTATGAAAGCTATGTCTGGGCTGAGCAGAGGGGCCAGGGCTCGGTCTGGGGCAGGGGGAACACGGGGCCATGTGGTGCCCAGGGCATAGCTCCCACCACAGTGCCTGGGGGCTGTTGTGTGCCGCAAGGCTCTCCAGGAGGAAGAGGCAGCCTCTGTGTTGTGCTATGGCTGCAAGGGCTCCTGCTACTAGGATCTATAGGGTACCTGATAGCCACTGGCTATAGGGGATTGTATTGCTGTGGTGACTCTGGAGCCCTGGCTGTTTCTGCGGGGCAGCCAGCACAGCAGGGCAATGCCTCCCCGTCAAGTCGCACCCGTTGCTCACCAGAATGCTGGCCTTTGCCTTCCCCTCCCTTTTCTTGTTTGAGGCTCGCTCAGTGCTGCCCCCACAGCGGGCCAGGTCTGCCTGTGGCCTTGGCCATCGGCTGCCTCCCAGGTCCCCTCCCCGTCGCTAGTGCCAAAAGAAGGGGTCCAACGCTGCTGACCCACTGGGAAGCTGCTCTTGGCACGGGACAGGTGCTCCTGGCTGAGGCCCACGGGCGGGCGGGTGCAACGAGACCCCTAAAGGGCACCTCAGGTAGCGTGACTCTTATGCCTGCCCCAGCACCACGAGCACCACGAGCCAGGCTGTGTGGCTTGTTCTGGAGAAGGAGCTGCCTCGTTTTCCCAAGAGGAGGCTGGCTGTCCCCATACTGGTGCTGATCCAACCAGCACCGTGGGGGACAGAGCCGGGGTGGACAGCCAGCCATGAGTGTGCAGCGCGATGCTATGCATGGTGAAGCAAGAGGGCTTGGGCTTTGATGCTGTGCCTGGGGCATGCCAGGCATGTGTTGCGAAGCAGATGCAGGGAGAGTTGCCATCCAAGCTTCTCTGCACAGGTTTGCCACCCCATACCAGGATGCTGGTGGTTAGCTAGTCTGCACTGGGGGAAACTGAGGCACACCCCCCCATACGCACAACACTGTGGGTGTCATAAAGCTCTAATGGGTGTCCTGGTGAAGGTGGTGGGGCTCTGCCTTTTGGGCTCTGCACTATCCTGGGGCTGCTGCAGTTCTGGCAGCCATATCCCTGTCCTGGGAATGGCCAGGGCTGTGACCTCCTGGGCCTGGGAGAGGATTTTGCTGTGCTGGCTGCCAGAAGAATTGCAGTAGCAGCACTGCTGGGAGCATTTCAGCTCCAGCCCGTCACAGGAGGTAATGCTGTGTCCCCAGGCAGCATTCCCGGCTGTATCCTGCCACCTGTGTGGCCTCGGACCCAGCTAAAGCTGAGTTCCCATGCCCTGCTGCTCCTCATTATCACGGGCTCCCTAGTGCCTCTCCTCGCTGTCACATGCTGCCTGTCCTTTGCAGCAGCAAAAGCAGTGATTGTAGCAAACCCAAAGCCTGTGCCTGTATCCACTGCATGGCAAACAGCAGTGGTAGAAGTAGCATTTGTGGCTGGATTCCAGCTGGCTGAGGCAGGACCCTGCCCTGTTTCCTCTTGGCATGTGGCAGGGAATGCCAGGGTGCATGGGTTGTATGTGGATTTGATGGTCACAGGTGGATCCCCTGCAAGGCTGTGCTCCCCTTGCTGGCTGTGTTGCAGCCTGTGCTCAGGGCAGCTCTGGGCTCACCATCTCCATATGCTCTCAACAGCCAAGGGGGTGGGGAGGCGATGCGGTGGGTCCCTGGGGTGTGCTGGCACAGGGAACACCAGGGCTGTTTGAACCTGTACCTGGGCACAGCAGTGCTGTACCAGCACTAGCAGGCAGCGTGGACACCAGCCACAGTCAAACCCTGCATCATTCATGGGGAACAAAGTGTTAAGAGTGAGTGATAAAGGATTAAAATGTCCCTCTTGGAAACTGGGGCTGCAGGCTGCAAGAGAGCTGGGGACATCCTGGTGCATACCCTGGGGGGCTTGGAGGGGAACTGGGCATCTGGGGGAGTCAAGGCTCTCGGGGAGCACCCAGGTGGAGTTTTGGCTCTTTGGTGACCTTGAAGGCTCCTGCTACTCCCGATGCTTTGGCCATCACATTAGGAGCTGTGGGTCAGTGGGTCAGTGCTGAGGCCCAGGTGTTTTTGCAGGCTGATGGGTGCCTGGGTGCTGCCTCTCACAGCATGTAGATGGGCAAAGGAGTGCAGAGGCCCAGGACCACTGTTCTCTCACGATGCCCTCGGTGCCCGGTGCTGGTTTTCCCTTTAACGTGCCTTGTCACCGTGTGCCGGGCTCCAGCACAGCCGCTGTTGTGGCTAATTGCAGCGGAGCAGCGGGATGGAGCTGCCGGGCGTGTTCAGAGGAGGCACAAAGACAAGGCGCTGTCAGAGCATCTCCGCCACCCGCTCGGCACCGGCTACACACTCATTAGCTGAGCCTCGTAAACACCCTGAGGGGAGGGGAAACACCGGCCGGTGCCGTGGATGGGGAGGGCAGAGGCCGGTGTCCTGGCTGCTCCCAGGGGTGCGTTGCCCGCCGGGGCTGCCTTCGGCCCCGCCTTGTCCCCCGCCGGGCCGGGCCGGGCTGACCGCATCCCCGCTGTCTGCTCCTCGGCCCAGCAGCGGCTGGGGCCACAGTGCTCGGGTAACAGCACCTCCAAGAGAGGTGCGGTTCTGTCTGCTCGGGGGCAATGGTGTCCCCTCAGAGGCAGCTCTCCCAGCTACAGCTCTGCACTTGGCTTCCGGGGAGCTGCAGCAGGTAAAGAGTCCCTCAGATGCTGCTCTGGGGATGGGGAGGAAGCAGCCAGTAGTGGTGGCTCTGTGCTGCTGGAAACCTCCAACACGCAGCACTGCCATGCCCAGCAGCATCCACCCATTTCACAAGTGCTCAGTGCCCAGGGTATGGCAAGTGGTGGATACATCATTTACTCTGCTACATCCAGCAGAGTGTCTGGGAATGCTAGTGTCCTAGCATCCCCAGAATGTCCCATTGATGCTCTGGGCACTGCTTAGCTCGTGGGGACCCAGGGACTGGTGGCGCTGGGTTGGGTGGGGGTGGCTTCAGGTGCCCTGGAGACTGCAGGAGCTCACAACCCCGTGGTCTCTGCAGAAGAGCGTGAAGGAGGGGCTGTTGCTGAAGCAGACAAGCTCCTTCCAGCGGTGGAAGAGGCGATACTTCAAACTGCGGGGCAGGACGCTCTATTACGCAAAGGATGCCAAGGTGGGCTGGGGACATGCTTCCGGCTTGCCCAGCCAGGGGGTCTGAGGCTGTGGGCCCTGGGAGGAGCCCGAAGTCCTGCCTGGTGGACTGGGGCATCGATTTCTCCACTGCAGTCCCTGATCTTTGATGAGGTGGACCTCTCTGATGCCAGCGTGGCTGAGACCAGCACCAAGAACATCAACAACAGTTTCACGGTGAGGCAGGCACAGGGCTGCTGCTCGAAGCCTGGCAGAGCCATGGGGACCCCACAGTGTAGCCTTGTGCTGCTGGAGGTGGCTCTGGAGGCAGCATGCTGGGGTTTGCTGGGGGGTGGCTGGCTGCATGGTGGCCTTGCAAGGGGACATGGGGACAGTGGCTGCTGCAGGTGATCACACCATTCCGGAAGCTTATCCTATGTGCGGAGAACCGGAAGGAGATGGAGGACTGGATCAGCGCCTTGAAATCTGTCCAGAAGTGGGAGATCCATGAGGTGATGTTGGCAAGGGGCTGCACTGGTGCTTGTCCTCAAGCAGGTACCTGTCAGGAGCCTTTGGCTGCTGGACAGGAGCTGCTGTCCTTGGTGTAAATGTGGGAAGCACAGGAGCTGGGAGGGAAGGAGGGAGTGCTGGGGGGTGTCATGGGACTGAGGGACAGGGCTGTGTCCCACGCAGGCCACACAGTTCAACATGGAGCACTTCTCGGGCATGCACAACTGGTACGCCTGCTCCCATGCCCGCCCCACCTTCTGCAATGTGTGCCGTGAAGCTCTGCCGGGGGTCACCTCCCATGGCCTCTCCTGCGAAGGTCAGTGCTGGGGTCCTGCTGGGGTTGGGCTGGGGGCCCCCTCCAAGGCTGGCCTGGAGCAGGAGGGATACAGTGTGATGCCCACTGGCCGTCATCACTGGCATCCCATGGGGACCATCACTGCTTCCCCCCGTGCAGTCTGCAAGTTCAAGGCACACAAGCGCTGCGCTGTCAGAGCCACCAACAACTGCAAGTGGACAACCTTGGCCTCCATCGGCACTGAAATTATCGAGGATGAGGATGGGGTAAGCTGGGGAGTCCCCACAGGGGACTCTGGCAGGACAGAGCCACCAGCAGAGCTGGCCTTGTTGTGCCCCCACATCAGAAGTCAGGGGACCCTGTCACCTATCTGTCCCCTGCACTCTGTGACCTCTGGGCTTGGCTGCTGGGGACACGGCCCAGGGACACCTCCTCCACCAGCCAACATCCTAAAGGACAAATCGCTCTCCATGTTTGCCACCCGCAGACTTTTGCTGAGGATGCCCCTGCCCTGTCCCACGCATTGGCAGCTGCAGGATGGGGATGAGCGGGAATGTGGGGGACCTGGAGCTGCCTGGCTGTGCTGTGGGGGCTGTCCCCTGGGTGCTCTGTCCCTCGGGTGTAGCGGTGGCCGGTGCTGGTGACTCTGGAGGAGTGGTGGCTGCTGGTGACCTCCCTTTTCCGCAGGTGGCCATGCCCCACCAGTGGCTGGAGGGGAACCTGCCCGTCAGTGCACGCTGTGCTGTCTGCGACAGGACCTGCGGCAGCGTCCGGAGGCTGCAGGACTGGCGGTGTCTCTGGTGCAAGGCCATTGTGAGGATGTGTCCATTCCAGTGCCACCCTGCCCCTCCTGGGTGCATCGCTGGGAAAACTGAGGCTGGGGGCTTTGGTGCCACATCCTGTAGCTCTGCTGACGCACTTGTCTCTGTGTCCCCAGGTTCACAGTGCCTGCAAGGAGCTCTTTGGCAAGAGGTGCCCTCTGGGCCAATACAAAGTGTCCATAATCCCGCCGACCGCCTTGAACAGCATTGATTCTGATGGTGAGTCACGGAGAAGATAGGGCTGGGCTGTGGGTGGAGGGGAACAGCCTGTTTGGGACAGGGCTGTGAGCTCTCTGAGCCTCTTTACAGGCTTTGATCTGTGGCACTAAGCCTGCTTTCCTCTGGGGCACCATGAACACTGCCATCAGTAGGCTCAGGAGTCAGCATCCATCCCAGCTGCACCTTTGGTTTAAGGGTTGCTTGTTGCCCTCTGCTCTGTCCTGGGGCTGTGGGGCTGGAACCTGTCTCTGGTGTGTGGCTTCAGTTGCTTCTGCCAAGCTGACTCTCATGGTGGCCCTGGCCATGGTCAGTGGCACCAGCCGTGGGGCACTGATGTGGGGTGCCCCAAGTTGCACCCCTGTGGTTCAGCACCTCGCAGGGCAGGATGAAGTCCTCGTGTGGGTCAGTTCTTCGTGTCTGAACCTCGCTGGGTTATTGTAGTGCAGAACACAGCTGCTTCTCCCCGCTGAGGCTGGTGCAGGGTGCTGGGGGGGAGAAGCAATGCGCAGACCTGGGGTTCCTCCCTGCTGTTCCCACACCCTCTCTAGAGGGGCCCAGTAGCCTCTGCCAAGTGAAATCTGTTCTTCTGCTCCGGATATTTCTTTCCTCATTCTTTAATGGTTTTCACTGCTCGCCTCAGCTGGTGGCTCATCTGCTGCTTCTTACTCATCGGGTGCTGTCAGGGTAACCATCACGCGGCTTCTCCTCTGGCTCCCAATGTTGCTTGTAGATTATTGCAGTAGTATCTCTGCCTGGTGCCTCTCCTGAGGCTGGTGCGGCTGCCATGACCCCAGCTTTGTTGCAGAGCCATGCCATCGCAGTCCTCTCGTCCTGCAGTTGTGTCACTCAGCACGGGTGCCACTGGTGCAGGCTCCTCTGTGGCAGCCACGCTGTGACTCAGCAGCCCCCTGTGTTTCCCTTTGCCAATCTGCTCCATTCAGATGGGCTGGGAGCAGAGATTGCGCCATGCCAGGCCATGCTGGACCAGTGCTGAGGGATGCTGCTCCCAGGCGGTGGAGGCACTGGGGCTCCCAGTCAAGGGGGCTGGTGCTGCTGGCAGTGAGAGCTGATGCAGGATCCCTGTTGCAGGATTGCCCGGTGTGCCAAGGGCACAAGCCAGAGGGCATTGGCCCATGCCCCGGTATGGCTAAGATGGGCTGGAGCAGAACATGGCTGTGAGCCAGCCCTGAGCCTCCTCTGCATTGGGCACATTTCGTTCCCCATCTCATTTCTTTAAAAGCCCGATGCTGGCTGCCAAGCTTCCTGAGACTTCTGCATCACACCCACCCCACCGGAGCCCTGGCTGAACAGGCGGCAGAGCTGGGGGTGTCAGCAGCCCCCCAGGCTGCGGTCCCCTGCAGTCATGTCAGCTGCTGGTGCCACCTCTGGGAGCACCACTCCTGGTGGCAGCATGTCCTGCTCCCATTTGGGTTTGCTGGGTTGGTTGCAGACAGGCTGTTGGCACAATGTGGAGCTGACTCTCCTGTGCGCCCACCGCCGCTGCCCTTTATGGAGTGGCAGCCCAGGGACGTGAGTCAGCTTGGTGACACATTTGTGCCTGAAGGGACAGTGATGGAGCAGGAACTTAGTTTGGATCTGCCCCAGCACTAGCCTTGCCCTCCATCCCTGTTCCCATTCACAGTTCCACCTCTTAATCTTCCACACCTTGTCATCCCCTGGGCAACCCCAGTCGCTGTCCCTCCTGCCCAGCCCCAGCACCCTGCACGGGGGTGCAGCACAGTCAGGGTGTCCATGTGGCCTCTGCTCTTTGGAGGCACCTCTGTTAGCGAGGGGCTGGGGCTCATGTGCTCTTGGGCTCACTGCAGGTTTCTGGAAGGCCACATGCCCCTCGAGCTGCTCCAGCCCACTCCTGGCCTTCGTCAACTCCAAGAGTGGGGACAACCAGGGCGTCAAGTTCCTACGCAAATTCAAGCAGTTCCTCAACCCAGCCCAAGTCTTCGACCTCATGAATGGGGGCCCACACCTGGGGTAGGCTCTGGGCTGGGTGGCATGGGGCAGCCAGTGGGGCACTGCAGGCACCCAGCTCAGCTGCAGCCCTGGCTCCTCTCCCTGTACCAGGCTGCGCCTCTTCCAGAAGTTCTCCACCTTCCGGATCCTGGTTTGTGGGGGGGATGGCAGCGTGGGCTGGGTGCTCTCCGAGATCGATGCCCTGGGCCTCCACAAGCAAGTGAGTGGGAGTGCCTGGCATGGCTGGCACGAGCCAGCCCCAGCCCCGCTCTGGCCAGGAGCTTCCTCATGCCCTGGGGCACTGAGAGCAATGGACACGGTGGCACTTGCGTGTCGCAGGACCTGCTCTGAACACTCCATCCCGTCCCTGTCCGCAGTGCCAGCTGGGTGTCCTGCCCCTGGGCACCGGCAACGACCTGGCACGGGTGCTGGGCTGGGGCAGCCTGTGTGATGATGACACCCAGCTGCTGCAGATCCTCGAGAAGCTGGAGAGAGCCACCACCAAGATGCTGGACCGGTGAGCATGGCATGGGGCATGCGCTGCTCTGCTGCTGCCCAGCCTTGGCACCCCACGTGTCCCCATGCATGGTGCTGGGAGGTGGCGGGCAGCCGTGGTCTCTGCTTGGCAGGTGGAGTGTGCTGACCTATGAGGTGCCCAAGCAGTCCCCCCTGGCACTGAAGGAGGAGAATGGGGACTCCAACCTCCAGGTGGGCACCACCAGGGAGCGGAGGCTTGAGATAGGGAGGGTAGGCTGAGGGGAGGTTCCCATTCACCCTATCAGCCAATGGAGGAGCACACAGGATGGGATTGCACAGGGAGAGCTGCCACCAGGGGTCCTTGGGGACCAAGGCTGAGGGGGTTGGCACCATGTGGTGATGACATGAGTCTGGCAGGTGTCAGCCTGGCAATTGTGGTGCTTGAGGGAGGGCAGCAGGGTGAGGCAGAGCTGGCCTGAAACCAGCAAGTTGTTCTGGACTCATCCCTGTGCTCCACCTCCACCCCTTGCCTCAGTTTCTCTCCTGGTGCGGCTGAGCATCCCTTCTGCCTGGCAGTGTGAGCATGGCAGAGCAGGGCTGTTCATCCCTGCTCCAGGGCTGGCTGGGCAAGGCTCTGTCCTGGAGCAGGACACCAGGCTGGGTGTCATGGCTCCAACTGTCCTCTCCTGTCCCACCCCAGACTCAGATCTCCCACTATGCTGACTCTGTTGCCTTCCACCTGGCCAAGATCCTGGAGTCAGACAAGCACTCGGTTGTGATCTCCTCTGCAAAGTAAGGAGGGGGCTGGCAATCGGGGTGCTGGAGACCCCCACTGTGTCCTCAGCTGTGCTGAGCCCCACCACCAGTGGCTGCTGGTAGTGCCGGTGCCAGGCAGATCATGCTGGCACTGCCTTGCTGGTGCAGGGGGCATTACCCTGGGGCAGCCCTCCTGGCTGTGCCCAGCTGTGCTATGCCCCTTTCCATCTTCTGGATGCTTCCCCTGGCAGGTTCCTCTGTGGCACCGTCAATGACTTTGTGGCTGAGGTTGGGCGCGCTTACAAGAGGGCAACAGAGAACAAGCAGGAGGCAGAGCTGATGGCATGGAAGGTGAGTTGCAGGGGAGGTGGCCGAAGGACAGGGTGATGCTGGGGGGCACAGCCCATGCAGTGGAAGGCCTGGTGGGGTCTGCTCTGGTGGCTTGTGCCCCTTGCTGTGCATGCAGGGGGGTGTGCTGTGTCTGGGGTACCCAGGCACTCAGTCCCCAGTCAGGCATGGAGCACCTGGGTAAAGATAGGATGCCAGCACTCAGGGTGCCCAGGAAGCACCCAGACCTGTTGGGGAAATGTGGCTTGTGCCAGGGTGCTGAGCTGGCGGCATCCTGCAGTGTGCCATGCTGAATGAGAAACTGGACTCACTGGTGCGGGAGCTCAGTGAGGAGGCTCAGGCTGTCGTGGTCCCTGAGGGAATTGCGCAGGCCACCTCTGCTGACACCAAGGACCAGGAGAAGGGTGGCAGCTTCAACCCCAGTCCCGTGCATCGCATCTTCAAATCCAAGGAGCAGCTCATGCTGCGGGCAAACAGCCTGAAGAAAGCCCTGCGGCAGATCATTGAGCAGGCGGAGAAAGGTGAGGGGCAGCTGGTGGCTTCCATGGGGCTGTGGAGCCACCCCAGGCTAGTGCCAGACCCCTGCCTTGTTTTCCCTATCTGGACACTTGAGGTGGCAGCAGTGCTGTGCAGTCCAAGGACATCAGCCCTTCTCCAGTGCTTGGCCTGGCTGATGGAAGTCCTCAGCACAGGGCAGAGTCCACAAGGCTGACTCAGGGAGGGTGCATGGGGAGGGAGCACAGGGCTGCCCAGACTCAATGTCATGCCTCTTTTCACATCCAGCTGTGGATGAACAGAACAAGCAGACCCAGGCCTACCAGGGCAGCATGGGCCCCAGCAAGAGCAGTTCAGAGGAGCTCAACAAGGAGGAGGAGAGGCTGAGTAAGATGCCAATGGGACAGTGTTTTTTTGGGGTGGAATGGGGGTGCACTGTGGGATGGGCTCGGAGTAAGAGTTGGTTCAGCAGCTGCCTTCTCTCCACCTTGGTCAGGCTCCCGGCGGGAAACAGTGACCTCTGCATCTTCCTCTGTCATCCTGGACCGGCCGGACAACTTCGGCAGCTTGCAGTTCCCTGAAGACCCCAGTGTCCTGTGAGTACGGGGCCATGTACCACCGGGGACCCTTGCCCACCCTTGCTCCCCATTGTGGGGCAGGAGCAGAGCTGAGACCATGCTGCCCCTTGGATGTGGCCACTGGGACATCCTCTGCCCACAAGTGTGGCACCCCTGGTGCCCAGACCTCCTTGCCTGGTGCAGGATGTATTGCTGCCAGCCCCATGGCCAGCACCGTGCTCAAGCTGGGAGCTCTGAGCTGTGGGTGCTGGCTTCGGTCAGGCTTCCCAGTGCCAACCCTTCCAGGAGCTCACACCACAGCCTCAGTGGGTTCATGCCCTCTTCCCCTGGTGCCAGGCCCATGGGTGTCTGTGATGTGCAGCTGCCACCCAACCCGCTTACCCCATCTGCTGCTTTCAGCCACTTCTCAGAGAAATGCGTCATGAATAACTACTTTGGCATTGGCCTGGATGCCAAGATCTCCCTGGAGTTCAACAACAAACGGGATGAGCACCCCAAGAAGTGCAGGTTGGCTGGACAACCCCTGGAAAAGCATGCCTCTTGTTCCTGGGTGCCCACAGCAGGAGGGGCTATTAGGGTGCCAGGAGCCATGGGGCTGGCTCAGGGCTGATGTTGCCTGGCTGGGGACCCCTTTCTGCAACAGGTTTCCCACCTGCACCCAGCAGGAGGGAGCCCACAGCCCCTCCCACTGCCCTGCTTCACCCTGCAGTAGCCGCACCAAGAACATGATGTGGTACGGGGTGCTGGGCACGAAAGAGCTCCTGCAGCGCACCTACAAGAACCTGGAGCAGCGGGTGCAACTGGAGGTATGGGACTGGGGCACAGGGAGCGGGTTGGGGGAAGTGGCCCCCCAAGCTCAGCCCTCTCTTGCAGTGCGATGGGGTGCCCATCTCGCTGCCGAGCCTGCAGGGCATCGCGGTGCTCAACATCCCCAGCTACGCAGGGGGCATCAACTTCTGGGGAGGCACTAAGGAGGACAATGTGAGTGCCAGGGCTGCGGAGCTGGGAGAGGGGCACAATGTCCTTCCCATGGGCCCAGGGAACCTCAGAGCCCTCAGGCAGGAGCCTAGGATGTCCCTGCCTCAGGCACACACACGGGGGAAAAATCTGGTTCCCAAGACAAGTCCAATCTGGGAGTCTCACTTGTACTGGTCCTCTGCAGAACTTTGGGGCTCCATCCTTTGATGACAAGAAGCTGGAGGTGGTGGCCGTCTTTGGCAGCATCCAGATGGCCGTGTCACGGGTCATCAACCTCCAGCACCATCGCATTGCACAGGTAGGGGCAAGGGTCCCTGCAGGACCCCGTGTGGTGAAGGACTCTTTTGGGCCCCAGCTGAGCTCTTGGCTGGCACTGGCGCTGCACTGGGAGGCTGCGCAGCAGCTGAAGCCACTGGGGCAGTGCTGGCTGCGCTGCCAACCCCAGGCTTTCTGCCCCATAGTGCCGTGTGGTGAAGATCACCATCCGGGGGGACGAGGGTGTCCCTGTGCAGGTGGATGGAGAAGCCTGGATCCAGCCACCCGGCATCATCAAGATCCAGCACAAGAACAGAGCCCAGATGCTGACGAGGGACCGGGTGAGCGCAGCTCAGAGTTGCACAGCCCATGGAGGGGGGCTGTGCTGGGGCACAGGGAAATGAACAGGCTGAGTGCGGGGCCATCTCCACCCCTCACAGGCATTTGAAAGCACTCTAAAGTCCTGGGAGGACAAGCAGAAGGGGGAGAGTTACCGTGCAGCTGTGCGGCCGCGGCTCAGCTCCCAGCAGTCCATGGAGTACCTGACAGAGGAGGAGAGCAGCCTCTTGCAGCAGGTCTCGCGGGTGGCCGAGACCCTCATTGCCAGGTCCGGCCGCGGGACAGGTGACGTGGTGGCCATGGGGCAGGAGAGATTTGCTGTGGCGTGGCCACCCAGAGCTCCAGGGGTCTGTGTCCTCGTGCCATGCTGCCCGGGGAGCCCCAGCAGCTCCAGCCCCTGTCTCCCGCAGGATCCATGAGGCAGCCAAGGCTCACAAAGCCGTGGAGCAGGAGCTGGCGCATGCTGTCAACATCAGCTCCCTGGCACTGAGCGAGGCCCTCTCCAACAAAACTGCAGGCACTTCGGAGGTGAGCTGGGGCTGGGGGTGCAGGACAACCTCTGCCCAGCCAGCCCAGGCCCTGCCACTCATGGGGTTACCCCTCCTGGCCTTCAGTTTCTCAGCAGGAACGTGGCTGTGGAGGTGGTGCTGAGCATCAAGGAGCTGTACACCGAGACCAGGGCATTCCTGGAGGGGAAGGCGGTGAGTGGGGGGGTGGCGAGTGCCCTGATCCCCCCATGGAGGAGCCTGTGCCCTGCACTGGTGCCTCTGGAATGGCAACAAAGCTGGGCACAGCCCCTGTTGCCCACAGCTGGACTCACCACAGGAGGAGGAGGCACTGCACGGGCCCCTGGGCGTGCTGGGCCAGGAGCTGCAGCGGCTGCTGGACATCCACTGGCTGGGGCCCATTGCCCAGCCCGCTGAGGAGGTGCGTGCACGGGGGCCAGGAGAGGGGCGGCCACGGGGGCTGCAGCAGCCCGCTCAGCCTGGCCTCTCGCAGGAGGGTGCCGGCAGCACCAACAAGGGCAGCTTCAAGCTTCGCCTCAACATCCCCAAGCCCAGGAAGGACAAGGCGCAAAAGCAGAAGACCAACAGCATGCTCCCAGGTAAAGCACGTGCAGCGCATGCTGGTAGGACCCCTACATGCCATCGCCTTCCCGTCCTGGGCATGCTGTGGAGATGCCCTCTGGGAGGAGGACAGGGCATGTCCTGGCTGGCTGGGGATGTCCTTTGTCACCAACAGCCCCATAGACCTTAGTTTTTCCTCTTGGACATACGGAGCCCCCTGGCCCTGTAACTCCACCACCACTGCAAGGGGGAGAAGGGGCTGCGGTGCAGCTCAGCCCTTTGGGTAAGTCCGTGCCCCAGGGCTGGGAGGTTTGTCGAGGGGGAGATGCTGAGATGCTCTGCAGGTAAGCTAAGGAGAGGAGGAACGTCTCCAGCTTGAGCCTGCTGTGGCTGCAGCCCTGCCAGGGGTGGAGGAGGGATGCTGGCTGCAGCCTGCCCCACCGCTGCCTTCGGTGCATGCCCTGCTGTATCCTGCTGCTTCACTGGGACCCATCCACCGCTGTGGTTTTCCTCCCTGCTAGCAGACAAGTGGGGCTCCGAGGAGGTGGCAGCTTGGCTGGAAGCACTCGGTTTAGGGGAGTACAGAGACATTTTTGTCCGGCATGACATCCAGGGCTCTGAGTTGATCCTGCTGGAGAGGAGAGACCTGAAGGTACAACCCTTCTTGTGCACTGCTTGCTTGCCTGGAATGCAGGGGGTGGGAGGAGGGAAGCAGGCTGGCCCTGAACATCCAGCTTGCAAGGCTCTGAATGCCCATACCAGGATCAACAGCACCATGACTGCTGCTGCACCCAGGCATGGGGACTTGCCTGTAAGAGGACAGAAGGCTCCTAGCAAGGACCATGCTGTGGCAGGGAGCATGGGGAGAGCTAGGCTTTGCAACGTTGTCCTCTACACTGCAGCTTGCCCACAGCAAGAGCTGGTCCCCCATGAGCACATCAGCAGCCCTCTCTCCTCCCTGCAGGACCTGGGCATCACCAAAGTGGGCCACATGAAGAGAATCCTTCAGGCCATTAAGGAGCTCAGCAACCCGCCCTAGGGCACACAGTGTGCTGCCCCTAGGGACCAGGGGTTGTGCAGGGGAGTGCAAGGTCCCTGCTGTGCCCTGTGCATTTGGAGCACCCCTTCTTCCCTTGCTTTGCCTGTTTGTCCCCCAGTGTCCCTGGAGCTGCTGCTTCTTCACAAGCCTGTGGGGCTGGAAACACTGAAACTGAGATCTATCCCCCCATTGAGGCCTTGGCAGCATCACTAGGGGAGCTGGGGCTGTCATGTGTGTGCCCAAGCGGGGGCCAAAGCAGAGATTCCCCTTCCCCATGTGGGTATTTAAGCTGTGTAAATATCTTGAGAAGAGAAACTCATTGCTGCTGCTCATGTAGTGTCATTACTGAGGGGAAGCCAGGGGGTGGGGTGGGGGGACCCTTCCAGCCTTCACGCCTCAGCTTCCTGCTTCCCATCGTGCAAGAAGCCACCAGCCCCTGCCCCAGCCCAGCAAGCAGAACTGCAGTGTAGTCACCATCATCCCTTCCATGTCCCAGCACCAACCAGCCCGTAAGACAAACACAGTATTTTATTCACAGCTACATGAGTTTTCTTTTTTAACCCCACTCCCTCCCCTTTATTTAAAATTGCTCTTTATGTACATGGTGCTCCTTTGCCAGAGAGCACCCTGCTATTTACAGGCTATGTACAGAGACAGGGCTAGCAGTTCTTCAGTATCTCCTCCAGCTTGAGCATGTCCATAGGGGTGACCTTGGCAACCTCAAAGAAGACCCTGAAAGGAAGCATGTTGGCTCAGATCTCAGCTACAGCCCCATCCATCAGGGCCCCACAGTTTTCAGCAGCACACAAGGGCATGGGGCTGTGGTGGTGCCACCCTGCACAGAGGGCAGAGCCCTACGATGCACACCTGTGTGAGTACTTGGTGCGCACGGCCTTCAGCTTGTCCCGGGGCTGGTATGTGAGCAGGAAATTCAGCCTCTTGACGAGAGGGTGCAGGTCCTGGGAGCGGTACCCACTGTAGTATTCTAGCGTGGGGGTCTGCAAAGTGACAACAGGGCTGGGCGCTCTCAGTGAGAGCATAGCCATTGTCTTTCCTCTCTAGCCCCCTAAACCTGAGCATCCAAATCACCCGTGCACACTGCTCCATCCACTCCCACACCCCATGGTGCCTCCCTGGGCACCTTGGCAGAGCATGGAGCTGGGTGAGCACTTACCCAGCCACCGAGATTCTTCATGGTGAGTGCCAGCAGCAGGCAGCTGGCAGCCAGCTTTGAGGGGCTCTCACGGGCATAGTCGTACTCCTGCAGGGTCATCTCACAGAGGAAGCGGGCCAGTGTCAGCGTCTCCATGGTGGCACGGGCACACTGCAGCCAAGCAGGCATGCAGGGAAAGGCTCAGCCTCTACAGCAATGATGCTTTCTCCCCCTTCTCACCCTTTTCAGGATCTAGTATTGCCTCTGGGGTACAGAACACAGATCCCACACCCCAACCAGCATCCTCACACCTTGCCCAACCCATCACTGTTGTGAGCCCTGGGCCTCAGGGATGCATGTCATGCCCTGGGAAGCCCGCACATGGGGTGTCTGGAGACACTGAAACCAGCCCAGCATCATGCTTCACCCACCTTGGCAAAGCGCCGCAGGAAGCGGTACGGGATGGGGATGTTGATGTCAAACTTGAGGGTGCTGAGGATGCTCATCTCCATAGCAATGAGCTCTTCCCGCTTGTAGGCATCGTCACAGATGTAGAGGAAGTCATCCACACATGGTGGGCACCGCTCCTGATGGGCACAACCACTCAGCACCCTGACAGAGTTCACCCTGGCACTACCCAGGAAATCCTACCAGTCTGAAGGCCCTGTAAGGGCTCATGTCCTGCCAGACCCTGAAAGGACTGTTACAACACCCAGTGGGGCTTATGTGTCACCTGTACTGCCCCAGTCTGTGGCAGTGACTCAAAGCCTTGCTTGCCTTAGGGGAGTTTGGGTGTCCTGGTAGTCTCTCTGGAGCAGAGAGAAGCCAGGTCTCCAGTGACACCAGGAGACAGGATCCAGCCCATGAGGATTGCACTCACAGCCCTTTGGCATAGGAAGGGTCAACACAAGGACAGGCATGCCACCCCAAGCTGCTCCCAGGGCAGCAGCCTGGCACCACAGGGACCAGGCCTTCTTCAATGACCTGTGGGGATCAGGGGAGCACGGCACCCACTCCACCCCAGCACAGCACATGAGGAGTCACCTCAAATTTGGAGGCAATGAGGATGGCAGTGGAGCCAATGAGCTGCAGCTTGTCCCTCATGCTCACCACCTCCACCAGGTAGTGGTCCACCAGCTTCACAGCCAGATACAGCGTCTCATGGTTCAGCTCAAAGTTCTCCTGAAGAGATGGGGGCAGGAGGGAAGTGTCAGGCAGAAGCCAGACCCACCTACCCCAACACCCCCATCCCATTGCAGGGGCCAGAGGGGCCCACGGGTCCAGGCTCAGCCCGGAGAAGGGCAAGGTCAGCTCTGAACTGGGGACACCCACAGGAGCCTCTGCCACCACATTGTGATTCCCTCCCTACCCAAAACCAGGTTGGGATAGACCTGCAGGAGGCCATGCCCCCTCCCCATGTCCTGGTACATACCTGCACCTCCACCATCCAGTCTACCAGGATGGCACGCATGTCCCCGCTGATGTCTGGCTGCTTCTCCATGTAGTCAGGGAGTATAAACTTCTCCTGCCAAGGTACTGGCTGTCAGGAACTCACCAGGAACCAGCACCCACAAGTGAATTCCCTTTCTGCCCCATGCAGACCCCCACCAGAGCCTCTGGGCAGCAGGCAGCCCTGCTCACACCAGTGCACTCCCCAGACAGGCATCACCCACCTCTCTTCCCCGCATGTACTCAAAGATGTCTTTGGCATACTCAGCATTGGCATAGGGGTCACCCAGCTGCTCCTTGTCGATGTCCTCCACAGCAGGCACCTGGTGTGACAGAGCCACCGGTTGGGAGATAACCCAGAGCCCTGTGTGTGCTGGTCACTCCTTCAGGGCAAGACTGCAGTACCTCTGGCCCCCATTTCCCATCTGCCCCCATCACCGTGCAGCCTCACCCCACTCATTCCCATAGAAGGTCTTTTGAAGACAGAAGGTTTGGGGGGTTACCCCAAACCCTCCCCAGCTTCACATCACACTGACCAAGTATCTTTGAGGTATAAAGCACTGCACAGTGCCCTGACATCACCAGTGGTAGCCTTAGACCAGCACCATCAGGATTGGACTGGGGCCATGCTGCAGCCCAGGGTCCATACCCTCTCCTTGAAGGGATCCAGTACCTGAGCAGGCACTGGCTCCTCTGGCACAGGATCCTCCTTGGGTTCTTCAGGAGCCTCTACCAAAGGGCTTTTCTTCATTGACCTGAACAGGACAAGAACGTGAATGATTGCTGGGAGGAGGCCAGATCTCCTGCCTGACTCTCTAGAGCCCCTTGCTGCCTGAGGAAGGGCCTAAACCACCCCTAGAATATCCCCATATTGACTCTTAGAATCATTTAGGTTGGAAAAGACTTCTAATGTCATCGAGTCCAACTGCAAACCTAATGCTGCCAAATCCACAGCTAAACCATGCCCCCAAGTGCCACATCCATGTGACTTTTAAACATCTTCAGGGATGGTCGATCAACTGCTTCCCTGGGCAGCCTGTTCCAGTGTTTGACAAGCCTTTTGGTAAGGAAATTTTTCCATGTGTCCAACTTAAATCTCCTCTGGTGTAACATAGGGCTGTTTTACCTATTTTCTGCCCTCCCCATCTGGTTCACGGTCTCCCTTGCCCAAAGGAAGTTCCCACCACAGCTTATTCTTCCCATCTCCTCAGGCTACTCACTTTTTCAGGTTGATCTCATTGTTCTTGGCCACCACCAGAGCAGGATGGGCTCTCTGTGCCTTGTTTGGTGCCACTTTCACGGCCTCCTTCTTCCCTGCCACCACCTGGTTCTTGTGAGACTGTTTGGGTGAGAATGGGTGCATACAGAGGGGTGCCTTGCAGGGAGACCTCTCCTCCCACAGACAGGACGTGGGACACTCTCCAATGTGTGCTGGAGGGGGTACCCAGCCCTGCTCCCTTCGAGGTTCAAAGGGGGTACCAAAGCAGAAGCACTTACATTGGTGATGTCCCCGAATGCCGACCTCTTCTTGGGTGCTCCCTGGGGTGAGGATGGAGACCTCTTGGCCTGACAGCTCTCCTCCTGCAATAGAAGCTGTTTGAAATGGCGGACTGCTGCCCCATAGGAGACCCCCACATCACTCGCATAGCTGAGGACTCACCTTTTCAGGGTTGGCATTCTCTACAGCAGGACCCATCTTGCCTGCTCGGAGCTGCATGGTGGTCACCATCTTGGCATTGCGTGTCAAAGGCATCCTCTCCCTCAGTGTCTACAAAGAAGCTGGGAGCAGGGCAGGGCTAGATGTGGGCGGCTGCCCAGAGACACCCTCACAGGCCACAGCACTTGTCCCTCCTTAGGGTAGTGCAGCAGGGACAAGCACCAACACCCTCCCCAAGCACGGCAGGAGGAGGGTTCCCTGGGGCAACCCCAGTGGGGTGTTCTGGGGGTGCAGGGAAGGGCTGGTGTGCTCCTCCCAAGGGAAAACAGGACATGATGGACATGGAGCCCTATGACCCCCGCCAACAGCGCCCTGCTGGGAGCAGGGCTGATGTGTGAGGGATAGTGCACAGCTCCCTGCATCCCAGAGAGGGATACAACAGCTCCCACTGCTTTAGCCCCCACCCCAGACACAGGGTGGGTAAGAGAGCTTAGGACAACCGCCACACTCCAGGGGAGCAGGAACCCCCAGGACAGGGGCCCCCACTGCTGCCCTCCCCCAAGGAGCTGGGGAACGGGCCAATAGGGGAATACCGAGCCCATGGCGAGCAGCGGCCCAGCACCCTCGAAGAAGGAAGGGGCTCAGCACCCAACCCCCCCCCCCCCCCAC
>NDXB01003352.1:0-47116 GCA_002631895.1 Agapornis roseicollis | reverse complement strand
AAGAAGGGGGGTTGAGTGAGTGAACGAGCTGCGTGGTTGGTTGGGTTTAAACCACGACACAGGTAGAGCAGGAATCCTGGCCAGCAGGAAAGAAAAGCTCAGGTAGATTTTGAGAAATTGTTCTGCATTTAAAAATTGCCAAAAATCCCTATGCTATTGGCTGAGCAGGCTTAAAGTGTGTATTTTAGTAAAAATGCCAAAGAAATCCTTCACTATGACAATGTAGAACTAATTTAATCTTTTAATTAAAAATGTGAAGAACACTGAATAGATAGAACAAACACTTATAAACTGTTGTTTCTGTTTCAATCAGTATTGAATAAAGAACTAATTTATACAATAAAAATACCTCAAATCTCTCAAAGATTTTATAAATATCTATGATATGTTCAGTTCACTATAACTTGTGTTGATCTTTTTAAAACAAACGTGGATAGTTCTACAGGTCAGTGAAAACCTTTGAAAGTAGAATATATATTGCTTACTCTGCCATTGTTAATGTCTAACTTAAAATCAAATGGTAGCAGCTTTTCTTAAAACAGGTATAAATGTTGACAAACACAATTAGTTGGAAAGCTGTCTCATAGTAATATTCACAAGACCTTATAAAAATGGAGCTTCTCTATTTTCAGAGAGCCAGGCAACTCCTATCTCTGTATGTGTATATATATATATATATATATATACGTAATCCCGTAATCCATCCTGGTACCAAGAATTTCTGTAATTATATCAAGATGGTCCGATATATTTATAGGATTGTTAGGAAACAGGAGTATTTTTTCAGCTAAAGGTGCATACCATTTTGAAGAGCCAAGATCCATCTTTCAGGATGGTATGCCTGGAAGTGGCAGGAGCATGTATTTGTCAATTTATAATCCCTCTGATAGTTTTCTCTGTGAATTAGGATCAGAATTGTCAGCCTGAGTCAGAAGTAGAGGGTGGAATAAAGCTGATCTGCTGACAGAAGAACTGCTTGTGTGAAGAGAGATGCTAGTGATCATTAAGGAGCTTAAAACTAGGTAAAGCATTCAACAACACCATTGTGTGCTAACCATCATAAAAACAGATACCAGCACCTCTTACTCTTCAGGTTCTGCAGGCATCTGCTGCAAGGCACATCTCAAGTGCAGTCATGATTTAGAAAACAAAGCCAGTCTCTTTTCAGGTATGGGGTTCACCTCCTTGAAGTGTTGCAAACAAGGAATTAAATGACTGTTGCACCTGACATGCAGCCCCTTCTGCTTCTCCTGCATTTAAGCTTAGCAGGAAATTTTCAGTATACTATCTAAAAAAGACGTATGTTTAAGTGCCAGTCTGTTCTGGAACCTTTAGGAAGAGATAGCTTGGTCATAGGAGAAAATTATGCTTGGTTTCTTGAATTAATTAAGTGGAAATTTGATTAATCTTTATGACTGCAAATATGCAGTTAGAGGATGAGTGGAAGAAGATTTTTTTGAGAAGTTCACAAAGCTTTGTTTAGCCTTAAGTTTTGTAAAGTAATTCAGAAAATCAGAGGGGAAGAAAGCATTAAAAATAACTCACTAAACAATTTCACTGAAAGAAGAGGCCACTTGCTGGAGACATTCTTTCTTATATCCAATCTAAACCNTCAGAGGGGAAGAAAGCATTAAAAATAACTCACTAAACAATTTCACTGAAAGAAGAGGCCACTTGCTGGAGACATTCTTTCTTATATCCAATCTAAACCTCGGGTTCAAACTTAAACAGGAGAGGTTTAGATTGGATATAAGGAAGAAATTCTTTCCTGTGAGGGTGGTGAGGCACTGGAATGGGTTGCCCAGGAAGGTTGTGAGTGCTCCATCCCTGGCGGTGTTCAGGGCCAGGTTGGATGAAGCCTTGGGTGCCATGGTTTAGCGTGAGGTGTCCCTGCTTATGGCAGGGGGTTGGAACTGGATGATCTTAGGGTCCTTTCCAACCCTAACTGTTCTATGATTCTGTGATTTATTATAAGGACATTTTCTGATCTGAATATGAAGAGCAAAGACAATGAAACTGAAAAAAAACCCCAAACTTAATAGTCATTGAAACCTTCCTATAGAAATCAGACAGCTGGCATCAAGTGACACTTAAAGAAATTAAAATTGGAAAAAACCCCACAACCAACATACCTATTTAAGTAATAACAATTATTGATAGTCACTGAAATAAGTAATCCAACAATATGATAAAATTTCCATACTTCAGAGTCTTTAAGAGGCTCATATGCTCACTATAAGTTCAGATAGGATAAAACTTCTAGCTTATGTGCTGCAAAAACATTTATACATGATGATATCAATGTGTAAATATTTCACACACACACATGAAGTATTTCTATGGGAAAAGTCTTCCACTTACATGTTGAAAAATACCCCAGCTTTTTCTTTTTTTTTTTCATTTTTGGTGATAGATGAGAAAAAAACACATGTGTCTTTTATCTGGATAAGATTTAATGAGAAAAAATGAAAATGTGTTCATGTAATGCTGTTAAAAATTTGAGATGTTGGGTCATTCTTTCTTCATTATTTTATGAGAATGAGTGAAAGAGAGAAGTGAATTATTAACCGAATGATTGATGTTTAAAAAAAGATCCAGAAGGCCTGTGTTTCTGATCAGATGGAGAATGTGTTAGTAAATGCTGGATAACTGTGAGAAGGATGGTGTGCCATTTGCAAGTACTTTGCAACAAAATGAGAGGAATCGACTGTGCAGTATAAAAAAGGCATTTAGTTTATGTAACTGTACTGTGTTTCACAAGGCTTGCAAATAGGGAGATTTTTGCATTGCAAACTCAAGAAGGGACTCAGCAAAGCATTGTTGGACCTTTAAAGATAATCTGTCATGAATCAAGAAAAGCCCTTTAGCATGTAGTATTGCCATTTTACCTTTTGACTGTACCAAAGCAGCTTGTGAATTTCCCTGACCATCTTCTCAATCCTCCCCTGAAATCATAAGCTGCCTATAGCATCCCAGCATGGTGCCTTAGAATAGAATATGTAAACAAATAGGTAAGCTCACAATCATCACACAGGCTCAGGAAAAAGAATTTTGGTGCAGGGTGAGTTTATTCATCTTTTTGTTCGTTTATTTGTTTTTCTTGTGATGAATATGTTGCAAGTGAATAACACAGGAACAATGCATAATGCCAGAAAACCCATAGTGCCCATCTTGCATTCACAATAAGTAGGTTCACAGTAGATACAGGCCATAAGGTCCCAAATAGAGGTACCAAATATAGTGAGCAGAAGAAAAGCCTGAAAAACTTACCTGTGATCTTAAAAAAATTACATACCAAGAGACCAAATGCTAAATTAGTTTTTCTTAAATAAATTCTGTAAAAGTTTTCATTTATGTGATTTTGACTGACAATAAAAATTAAAGATTATCGGAGTTTAGAGATATCAAAATATATCCATGCTATATATATGCTATATATACATATATCTATGCTATATATATGTGTATATATATATATCTACGCTAGCCAGAAACTGAAGTGTTCAATATTAATATTCCAAGGAATTAGATACATTTGAAGTGCTGCAACTTTTATATAACTATTCTTGTGCACAAAGTTTTTCATTTAGATGGATTAGAATAGATTGTCCTGTGTAGCTTCTTAGGGAAGTGAGAAGAAAGATTTAATGATTGTCAGAAATGTGAGGATAAGGGAAAGCAATTCTGGTTCCTTGGATTTAATTTGCATCCTTAATCAGACTGTATTACAGTCAAGGCCCAAATCAGCTTGTGTCCATCCCAAATATTGTGTAAATGGCGAGATGGCAGTGTGGTTCTGTAACCAGTGGTGTATATGCCACTATTGTGGCCTCTGCTCTCTCTTGGTTACCTTGCCTCACCCCTCCTTTGGCAAGCTGCCTTTTTCCTTGAATTGCACTTGGTATGACTGAAAAACACCTAAATTTATGTTCCCTAGTTAGTGAGTGCCTTTACAATATTGACACAACACTTCGTGTTAGTTAAAGCACTGAGATTTTTTTTTTTTTCTGGACGTCTGTGGTATGTAGTAAATATAAAGTCCATTTGCATTGACAGTAATTTGCGGCTCTGTTGCTGCATCTCTTAATTATCTTTAACTTAATTTTAACATTTTCTGGTTTCATAGTCTCCCCTTGTCTGATTCTGCTATTAAAATGCAAATAACTAATTGGGAAAAAAGTAGTAAACAGCAGATAGTATCCCCTCTACACTGATAAGGGCAGCAGGTGGTAGTATATTTTCATAATGGTCTGTTCAGATTTCATATCCATAAACAGATCTTTAAATTACTAAACAAAAGCTAATTTCATAACATGATGGCTATGAACACCTACATTCAAATCATGAATTTGATAGGGATCACTTTTCTTTCACTCTCTTGGCAGCAATGTTGTTGCAAAGAATACATGCCTAAAAGGAAAGAAGCAAAAATACGTATAAGCAAACTCTCCACCATTACTATGGTTATCATCATTTTAATGGAACCATTTGAAGGGTACTTATCCTTGACATTTTGAAAGTGAAGTTCAGTCAGTTGTGCAGAAGGGAATACAAATGTGTGCGTTCATCCTGACTTAAAAGATTAATCTTCTGCTTTAATTATTATTTTTTTTAAGCTATGTATAGCCATTAATTCAAATCCTGTTCTTTCAAGAATTTATTTACCCATCCACACTACTTTTCAAAATAAACATGAAATTAATCATCAGAAAAGCTATTTCGTTGCCCAAGTTTGCATTGCTGATAATGAAATAGAAAAAAACACCCAGAACTGTAGAGAAGACAATTTCTCCAGCTCTGCTTTTCATTTAATACTTCCCTAATAGGGTATAAGATTTACAAAATAGGTTCTTTTTACTGGTGATGAATCATCTTGGAAGTTCACAACCACTTAACCCATCCAAACTGCTATTAGGCTTCCCTCAGTGCATCTGCAACTATAAGAGCATCTGTATTTTATAAATGTTGTTTATAGACCCTTTTCTGAGAGCTCCTTGCTGAAAAACAATATATGCTGATGCAGGCTGATGTTTCAGTACCATCTACTTCATATATCAGAAGTCAGATTCAGTTCCTGCAGATCTGGACAAATTCTGTAGTAATTATTGCAATTATTACAGCAACGTAGTAGTAATTGTAATAATTTAATACATCATAGCACTGAAACTTAATATGAATCAAGTTTGTGTGGCAAGGTTTTGGTATTGGGGGATACAGGTGTGGTTCTATGAGAAGCTGCTAGAAGCTACTTCTTCGTGTCTGATAAAGCCAATGCCAGCTGGCTCCAAGTTGGACCTGCTGCTGGCCATAGGTGAGCCCATCAGTGATGGTGGTAGTGTCTCTAGGATAACATACTTAAGAAGGGGTGAAGAAATCTGCAGTGGAAGAGAGGAGTGAGCATATGTGATAGAAACAGCTTTGCAGACACCAAGGTCAGGGCAGGAGAGTAGGAGGTGCTACAGCTGCCAGAACAAAGTTTTCTGTGGAGACGATGGTGAGGCAGGCTGTGCCTATGCAGCCCAGTGGAGCAGGTAACGACCTGCAGCCTAGGGAGGACCCCACACTGGAGCAGGGGGGGTGCGCAAAGGAGGATGTAACGTGTTGGAGTAGGAACCTGGCAGGACTTGTGGGCCCCTGGAGGGAGCTGCTCATGCTAGAGCAGGTTTGCTGGCAGGACTTGTGACTCCATGGAAGGGACCCATGCTGCAGCAGTCTGAAGGACTGCACTGTGTGGGATATTATAGTATACTTATGAGAGAATATTTGCTGTGCATTAATGGTGTGGGCAAGGAAAGTGACTACGGCACTTAAAAAGGTTGTGGCAAAGAATATTCTTATAGGAATAATTGGGCCAAAGAGAGACCAAGTTGGAAAAGGAGTGGAGTGACTGCAGACTTAAAGTGGGGAGAGTATGAGGTCACCAGAAAAATGCATTGGTTGGAAAAAATCAGCATAGATAGTCATTACTGTTTAAGTGGTAGAAAGCCAAGTGCGCATATAGTTATTGAAATCTTTTGATAATAAATATCTATTGAGATTTTCTTCTGAGGGCTCTTTCAAAAAATGGAGGAGGTCAGGCTCCTCTGTAAGGTGAGTGAAATAAATTGAGGGGGAAAGAAAACCCTGATCTGATAAAAATGATCACTTTATTCTTTGTTTTTTGAATTACTGGGAAGAAAATTATGTACCTTCCTGATCATGTACCTACACTTCGCAAACAGTATGTTAAGATACTGGAAGATTTGAGGTCTTTAAATGTCAAGAATGGCTATAAATCGCAGTGATGACTGCTTCTCTATAGAAAATTTGGAAAATACTCTCTGCATCTCACTCATGGACTGGGATAGAAATCAACAGTTGAGAATTTCTGTGAACCTTGGCTGAAAACCAGGCAAAAGACTGATGTTTCAATTTTAACTTTTTAAAAAAGTTATCATAATTGTACTGCATATTAAGAAGAAATGACAGTACAAATTTGTTTTAAAATTTTAAAAGTTCTCGATCATTTTGTCAGTGGTAAATTTTTGCTTGGATGCTTTTTGAGTGAAACAATGTGGAAAAGTTTGGCTTCCAATCAAAATTTTTCAGGTGGAAGGAAATGGAGTCAGATTCTTGCACAACCAATTTAATTGATTCCAGTTGAAATGTGAGCTAAAAACATCAATGCACACAAAAAAGCAATAATCTTTTGTTTCAGGATCTGTAACAGAACTTAACTTTTGAAGGTTTGAGACATTTGGCATTGTTTTTATTCAATCCTATGTTTGTGCAGTGACTTAGATTCATACTTTGGGAAAGTCACAGATATAGCTGCTAGGTATTTTCTCACAGTGAAATGTAAAGTAACTTTTGATATATTCATCATCACTTTGCATTGTCTACTAAAATTTAGAAGGAGACTGATAAAACTGTGTACTTTGAACTCAGAGTATCCTGCTGTCAGTGACTAAGGCTCTCAAAGCACACTTATAATTTGCAGATCCCACTGTGAATTGGATCCTCCACAATGTAGTTTTCTTCAAAGGTGGAAAACAAAGTCCAGAGTGTTTTGGAGGTGGCTCAATGGACAAATGAGGACAAGAAGCCTGTCTCTTCTTGCAGGTATCCATACAATCTACCTTATGTCCTGCTCCCTATTTCCAACATTTTATTTTAAAATAACTATTTGTACTTTTTCTGCCCATGGGAATGGAAGCCAAAGGCAGAGCTCCTGTATCACAGACCTCCGTTTTATATAAGCCTGTTTAGATGTCTAAGAACAGTTAATTTTTTCTCCACTGTCATGTTGGAAGACACTTTCAGATCTCATTTCTGTCAGAAAATGCTGTCTGCTTTCTTAGCATGCAGTTAGTCATAGTGAGTTCATTTGCCTTTTGTTCTGTTGCAGAGATTGCCCTCAAGCTTCAATAGACCTTTTTCTTCCTTAGTCCTTTTCTGTCTCTCACATTTCAGTGAGTGATTGCAGATTTTCTTAGCATGAGGCTTGCCAGCCAAAACCAGCAAGCTACTCGTCATGAACAGGTGACTTTTTACAGAGCATGTTTTTTTTACTTCCAGTCACAGTGAAGGACTTTTTCATTCTTTCAGTACCAAGCCCTGAAACACATATGACTTTCTTTCTTGTCATCATTTTACAGTGGTCAGAGAATAGATCTGGGATCAAAACTAATCAGAAGAGTAGTGACTGAACTTGATTTTTTCTTAGAGGAAGTCCCTTCTCAGTGTTGACAAGAACCAGCGCTAGTCTATAAAGATGGCCTGGGTTTGCATTTGTAACTTGGGCCCCTTCACAAAGTACTGAAAGCTCTGTCAGTATGTTCCACAAACTATTTTCTTTTGCTGGAGCTCATCCTCTGTCCCACAAACAGCTGTGTGTTCACGTAAAGGAGAGGAATTGGGAAGAAGAAAGGATTCCAGAGTGAAATCCTGCAAAAAATCTTGGCAAGATCTGTTTATTTAGTGTTTTCTTCTCCTATCTTTGTCATGCCTCAAGCACCATGGTGGATAGAACACATTTAACCGGTGTGCTGCTATAAAAGAAATGAAATTTTGCTGGGGATCGTCTTTTGTCAGTTAGCTTGGCTCTCTCTCTGCTGACCATATCAGAATTCCAGTGTCTCATTACTGTCAGCTTCAGTGAGGTACCTGAAGTTAGGCCGTGCTCATGGTTCTCCAAGTAGCTGTATAAGCACATGACGCTGCCATGTACTTAGGGCTGTGTACAACTTTTGCTGCTTGAGCATTGCAGTGGTCTGGCATCTGTGAAAAGTGTTTGATGGTTTTAGATGTTTGACTGATTTAACCCTGAAAGGAGAAAAGTTTAGTCTTTATCTTTCAGAAAAAGTTGTTGGATAGTTAAGGGTTTGCCATTAACTTATTAATTATTGTATACCCTAATAGGTTCTGCTGTGCTGAGGGAGGTGAAGCCGTGTGGTCTTTGTCTGGTTTGCTAAATGCTTCATTATTCTTCCCAGCTGGAATTTTACTGTGCATGTGTTTGTTTTCTGTACTGCATTATAAAAAGAACATGCTGCAGCAGGGTTATGCCAGCAAGTAGGCAGCATACTTCCTTTAAGAGTGAGTCATTTCTTGTCCAGAGACAAAATGTTCGGACAAGACATTCAGAGTGAATATATAAACTTCATTAATTTTTATCTGTAATAGATTATCCTTGTGGTAAGTCTTAACAGCAGAAGGTGCATATATCAATCTGGGACACACCAGCTACAAAATGAGTATTTCATTCATCTGTGCTCAGCTGTGGCACATAACTCATCCAGTCTCTTGCACAAGAGCATAAAAATTCATGATTTTAGCCTCCGATTGTAAGGACTGTCAGTGTGCTCAAAGGGATGGAGCTGTATGTATGAGGCTGTTTTTTCATAGGCATTTGAGAAGCCAAGGTCTACATGAGAGGCTGCATAAATAAATTGCTCTGGTTTTCTGAAAAACATTGTGATCTCCCCTAGTGTTATACTATAACTTGGTTTGTACTTTTCTTCTACCTGTCACAGTGGTTTCCTGCTTCTCTTTCAGGCAACATCAGTATCATCTTTCTTCACTGCTGAAGCACCATCCTGCCTGTTTTGGATGGAGTTTCATATGGGCTTTCAGCTTATTCAGCTTTATAGAGGTTAAAGTCAGAGCTCAGGTGCCTGTATTGGACTTGGCTTATCACAATGCTCTGCTCGAATGCAGCTGACACTTGCACTAGTTGGTGAAAGTCAGTTGTGGCTGGGTAAATGTTTGTGGATGGAAGAGAGCTTTGTAAGGTTCCAGGGTGGGTTCCTGAGAAAAAGAGGTAGCTGGTGCAAAATCTTAAGCTCAAAAGCTGTAAATATATGCTAACCTGTTATGCTAGTGACATATTTATTGTCATTAGATGTTCCTGGGGCTATCCAGAAGTAAGAAAGTCCTGCATACCTATGGATTGACATTGTAGATTTACAGCAGGTTGTTACCTCTGAGGACTGACAGTAAATCTCACAATGAGTTGACCTGACAGTCACAGATGTATTAGATAAACGATTTACTATAATTCAAAGTAGCAATTTCATATTTTACAGTTACTGAAGGCTGATAAAGCCAACTGATTGTCATGGGGAAATGGAAAAAGAAGAGAATATCTCTTCAGGCAGAGATCTTAATTATTTCTAAACCTTTTAGTACTCTGTGGGATAGTCTGGAGTACTCTTATACTCCAGGTTTAACACCAAGTGGGAAAAGACACAGTATCCATTTCATATAAACTGCAAAGTATACACATCTCACCCAAGAAATCATAAGCAGAGTCTGAAGTTAAAAATCATACTGTTTGCTTTTGATTTCTGTTACTTATCTAGCAAATATAAAAAGCCATAAAGGTCAGTAGTCAGTGTTGCTGATGTGAAAGAATCCTTTGTAACAAAGAGCATGTACTATTATAATAGTCAGGCTTTAAATATTATACTTGGTATAATTATATGCATCAGAAAATCAAAGTAGCTAGTGATTTGACTTCTATTTAAAAGAAGTACTTTTCAGGAAATACAAATTACACCCAGACCATTCTAGATGTAAATTAGTCTCCCTGGAACGCGTACAAAGGGTGAAATTCACTCCAGATTTGTAGCTCCCCAAAGGCTCATTGTATGTAGGCATTAATGCTATTAAGGGACATAGTGATTACTTCAGATCAGACATGCTGTATGGTAGAAATCCTCACCTACAGAGGTTATGGTCCTGGTCTTAGATACTGCAGCACTTTATTAACTTTTTATCAGACTCCAGCGTATACATGGCTAAATAAATTGTTATTTCTCAGGAGCAAGTAGTTCTGTGGTGATCATAGCAGATTGGCTGGAAAGATGTGCTTTTGAGACTTTCAATAGTTATGAAAAGAAGTTCAGAAATCCCAGGGGATGAAGACTCCATTTAAAAGTTCATTTCAGCCTTTTATAAAATGATACAAAGTTTCTTGTTAAAATGAAATCAAAGCTTGATTATTTTTATTCTAAATCATACCCATACTGAATAAACTGAGACAGCAAGTACTGGTGAGTTTATAACCTTGGAAAAACGTACGATTAACATGTTGTCTGGCTTCTCCCTGAGCCCATCTTGCTAGAAGCAGAGAGAGGCAGAAAAGAGGAATGTGAGGGTTCTTGGGCAAATAATAGCCTTTGGTTTGGAGTAGGCTGCTGTATATATTACATTGGAAGTATTAGGGAGACCAGACTAGTCCAGAATGCTGCAAGCCCTAGGCTTGAAATAAAGAAAAAAGAAATGAAACAGTTTGTTATATGAATAATTTTTACTGCAGAGTCCAAGAAAGGGATGGTAATGCAAATGCCTTCAGTCATTCTCACAGTGCATTCATTTATTCTTATTACTGTAAGGAAACAAAGGTGAAAGAAAGAGATGTGCAGTGCAGGATGCATATATGAGAAGCCCTGCTGCGGCAGAGGATTTAAAATGCCACTCCAATGTATTGGCTGTTCTGCCTGCACTGCAGCATCTCTTTCAATCAGCGGTACTGGGATCAGAGTTCAACAAATACCTGCACAGAAAGCTAGAGATTTAAATTTCTGCCTCTTAGGAAAACAGAGAGTTCAGGAAGCCTTTGACCCTTTTTATTAAAGGGGAACTCATAGATACTATCCCTCAATGCAGGAAATTCTCTGTTGGAGGGAGGCTCCATTGAAAAGCATCTACTATGTCAGATATTAAATGTCTCATTCCCAGCTGTAGCTGAGGGCATTTGGCATAACCTGGTGTCTCTGAAAGAAGCTTCAAGAACCTCTGCATTTCTCTCTTCCTGGGCCAGGCTACCCTGGAATGGATTCCAGTGTTAAAAGCTGCTTCCTCTTGAACAGCATCTTTGAGGCACAGTAAAAGCAGCAGGGAAATGTAGTTTGGCCACACTCTTGGCATACTTATTTCTTCTCAGGTTTTAAGAGAGCTGTTTATGTGTGCAGTTAAGCTCAGAAGCCTCAAGAGAAGGTCTAATTCAAACCAGGGCCTTGTTTATGAAAGATTTTTTCATCACCCTAAGAGTAAGAGGTGGACAAATTGTGCAAGATTTCTTCTTCCTGGAGGAGAATCTCTCCTGATAGTTGATTAAGAGAAATTTCCCTTAAGGTGAATGTGAACTAAGTGGGGAAACAAACCTCCAGACTTGAAGGAAAAACATATTACTCATTCTTCCTAATTTTGTGCAGTAACCTGGCTGGTTTTAATAAAAGTTTCTGAGACAGTAATTCATCATAAAATAGCTAATGTTGCTAGTCTTGGTACACTGAGTGTGATGTTTTCTAAGGGTGTGATTAATAACTTCTGTGTATTTATAGTTTACCATCAGGTCTATCAAATGCCTTAGCTTTTTCTTCTGTTGTTTGTAATATTTTGTGTTAAATGTGTACGTTTGAAATCTCTTATAATCCTTATGTTTTGAATCTCTGATATGATGTGCTGTTGGGCTCTTGTTCAAACGAAATCACTTACAAAAGCTGGAAATGTTATAATAATTTGAAATTAGCTAGTGCTGCAGTTGTTAAAAATTCTGATCACATCAAATTTGGACAACTAATGAAAAATGCAGCAATGTGACAATTTTACTTTGTGTCCTGGTAGTTGACCTTCCTTTGCTAGAGTCTTTGTCAAACACAAATTAACTTCATATGTAGGTATTAAATGAACAGAAATGGAACATTTGAAAATCCTCTGGTGATACTTGGTTTTGCTATGGGAAGGGATCCCCTGCAGATTGGTTTTCTATCCACAGCAGCACAGTTGGCTGTTCTTTAACATATGGTTAGGAACAGCATAGAAATTCCCCAGTTTGCCTAGAACAGCAAAAAGCCCCCAGTCTGTCAGTATGTTAGTAGGTAATTTAGAAACTAGTTGTACAGACCTTCCTTCTATCCTCTTTCATCATACTTATCTCTTGCCTGTTTGTTCTAACCATCTCTTCACCTCCTCATTTGGGACTTCTGTGACAGCTTTGACTATACCCTAACAGAATTCACCAACCTCTGTTAAAATATTGAACAGACTTTGCAAGCAATCATTCAGTTGCAGGGTGGTTTTAATTCAGAGAAACATTTGCATACAGATGTTTATATTTGTAGCTAATATGGCTCTAAAGTATTTAAAGTTGTTTTATGAAAAGTACCCGAACAAGTCTTGAGTGGAAATGATGTAGCTTGTACCTGGGATATGATTGAGGCAAATAGTTCAGAAACTTAAACTAGGTCAAATATGAAACAAAGCAGGAAAAACAAAACATTGGCAGACTCTTCAGTTTGCATCGCTCATCAAAAATTTACAGGTCACAGGTGTGACAATAGTACTGGTCAGTTTAGAGTAAGAGTTATATTTGTGAATAAAAATGAGATAAAATAATGGAGCGCAGTTCTTTATACAGTAATGTCTATAGATAAATTAAGTAAAGTCCGTTTAGTTTTGCGATAAAATTTTCATGCTTGCTTATCTTAAAACAAGGAAGAGAAAAACTGCCTATATTAATTTCTGGTGTTTTGTTTGGTTTTTTTTCTTCTTCTTCTTCTTATCTATGAAGGATGCTCTTGAAATTACATAAGCTTTCATGATCTCTTTCTCTCATCATCATCACCATAATAAACACATGTAATGATATTTTTTTCTTGCCACAATAAAGTCCACTTTACCTTCTCTGCTAACAGTCTGAAAATCTCAGTGACTGAATGGAGAGGAAAATGTGAGTTCATGAAGAAAACAAACCACCTGTAGTCTTTGCTTGAAGAAACAAATAATCTATTTCTATTGTCATAATTTTGCTGAAAACATGAAAACAAATGTAGCTACTTGAAATTAAATAATGTTCTATGTAATTTAGCAAGACAGTTATTGTTTTTACAAAGCCAGTGCAGAGTAAGAAAAAATGCATCAAGTAGAGATGGAATGGATGCTTTGTAAATAATTTATAGAATAATTTATAGAATATCAAAATGAAATTTTTTGCTGGTTTTGATCCTCATGAATGTTTTACCGCACATTCCATTTTGCTTCAAATTATCATAGATATTTCAAGGTAAACATGATGCTCTGTACCATTGAAAGTAATCGTGTATGTTTCTAAAAGGTTAAAAGGTTTGGTGTTTTGTTTTGTGTTTTTCCGAAGAGGACTATATTTCTATATTTGAAAGGATGTGAGATCAAGTTTCTTTAAAAACTCCATCAAATCCCAGGGTGCATCCCTTAGTATTTCTGTGAGAAGCATGATGGTGTCAACTTGTTTTCTTGACAGATACCTATTTGAAAATATTTAACCTCAGGTAGCATTTGTGCTTGTGAAAAAGCCTGGTTTGTTACGTTCCCTTCTAGCTCAAACTCAGAAATAGTCCATGATGTAAGGGTGAGCAATTTTGAAAAGTGAAATGTTGCTGACTGCTTGTCTTTCATGGCAGACATGATGTTTCAGATATTTTAAAGGCAAAACAAAAGGGACTGCACTGTTTTCATTGCTTCAACAAAAGAATTTCAGCTCTGCAGGCATACCCAGCACTTCAGAACTATTTGCATACTTTTAGCTAGAGGACTGAGGTTATGGAGGAGTTGGATTATTGTAATAAATCATCAGGCTCCAAGCTCTGATTCAGTTTAGCAAGTTAACAATAATGTCTTTTTATAAAAAAAAAAAATAAGTGCAATAAAAGAATTTTCAAGAGAAATGTGTTTTAAGAGAGTCTGTGTCAGTCTTTAGAGAAGAAAAGATTAAAGGACCCATCTCTTTCTGCCTTAGAAAGAAGATGTGAGTTTATGAATACTGACAGAGCTCTGGGCCTGTGAACATACCTGACTGCTTCTCATATCCAGTCCCCACAACTCCCTCAACATAAATGCAGAGTTTGAACTATTTTGCTCTTTTTAGAGGCTATAGCAGAGGCAATAGTGCTTCTGAAACCTGTTGTTTGCTTGAATGTTGATGACACTGCATTGTGAAAAGGAAAAAAAGGGATAACTCTGGGTGGCCAAGCCACATTCAAAGTTCTGTGTGCTGCTTTGTCCACACCACAGATAAGAACAGCGTGTATAGGAGAACAACACTGCAAAATTTTATTTTGGTGTCTGTAAACTGGCTTAAAACTGCTCCTGGACATGTTGCACCAGGTAAGCAGTCAGGTGATCTCTGAATCTGGCCTCCAGCATGGGCTGAGAGTCCATACCATGGACAGTATAGATGTTGCTACTATGGCCCATCTCTAATATTGTTTTGTAGGATTCCTTAAAGGAAGGAAGGGTACAGCTGTGGAAGAGTAAAATATGTTTTCTCAAAATTGCTCAAAACAACTAAAAGGAAACATGCTGCTCCTGCTATTCAATCATTAAATTCTGTTTCTCCCTTCCATATTGACATGGAGATGGTTTCTACTGGGAAATCAGGTTTGGTAAGAACAAGCACATTGAGCAGACAGTCAATATGCAGTTTTCTTGCATGTGTGTTACATCAGCAGAGATTTTCATTATCAAAACCTGCCTCCTTATGGTTTCAGAGACACCTGATATTATTAACACCGGCTTCAGACTTCTGAACATATTACTGTGTATCTCATTATTTGAGATACAATGCAAAAGCATTCTTCTCTTGTCAAATGTTTTTTGCAGAGCAGACTTAACAGTGAACCTCTTGCTGCATGGTTGCCAGAACTGCTGCCTCTGCACATCTCTAATCAAACAGCCAGGACATAATATGCATTTATTTTTTTACCTTTACATTGCCAGGCTTGTTTTATCCTATAAATGAGAAAATGCTCCTTGTTTTTACTGACACTATGGCTTCTAAAGCTTTGTTTTCATTTAGCCACAAGCATACATAAATTTAACAGATCCAGAGGGATTGTAGTAATGTTTAAATATTGCAAACCTTATTTCCCTTGTGGATCCTTCCCTCTCCTTGGGAATAAATCACTCTACATGGCAATATGCTGAGGTGGCACAAATCCTATCAGTTCAGTATGTTAAAAACTGGGTGCCTGAAGTTGTGAAAGAAATTAATATTGGAGCATTCGAAACTCTCTGAAACTTGACTCCTTTGAAAATCCATGCAGTTGTATTCAAGTATGTGAAAATATGATCATAGGGCCATGTATTGAACTATGATACTTTCAGTATCTGAAGGGGGCTATAGAGATGTTGGGGAGGGACTCTTCATTAGGGACTGTAGTGAGAGGACAAGGGGTAACAGGTTAAAACTTAAACATGGGAAAGTTAGGTTGGATATAACGAAGAAATTCTTTACTGTTAGGGCGGTGAGGCCCTGTAATGGGTTGCCCAGGGAAACTGCGAATGCTCCATCCCTGGCGGTATTCAAGGCCAGGTTGGACAGAGCCTTGGGTGCCCTGGTTTAGTGTGAGGTGGCCCTGCTTATGGCAGGGGGGTCGGAACTAGATGACCTTAAGGTCCTTTCCAACCCTAACTGTTCTATGGTTCTACGATAAGTATGAAGATTTCGAAAAGGTGGCTTAGGTGACTTTGGTTAAGTTCTTGTAAAAGAGCTTCCTCAACTATTTATGAATTTCATCACATAAAGTCCTTCCCCTCTTTTCAGTGTATGTAAAATACAAAGTACATCTGTTCGGTTAACACTCACCACTGCTTAATATCCCTGGAAACTTGTTCCTCAGAACATCTGTTTGGAAATACCCTACTATCATAAGAACATTGGAAACACCCAGCCTCTGAAGAGCAACCATTTTCTTGGCTTGCCCTTCCTTAATGGTGATATGTAAGACCCAGCTAGCCTGCTGCCAGTACTCTACTAGAAATATTCAGATCTTAGAATTTCTAAGCTAATTTAATGCTGACTTGGAAAAGACAGCTATTCTGCTCTTGTAACAAAATATGAGATTATTTACTCAGAGTTGCTTCTTTCTAACAGTATAAAAACTACTAGGAATAGCTTTGATCTTAGTAGTTATCTGATTCTAAAATCTACTAATGTTGTTTATGGAGTATTCACTACAATTACAAGAAAATTAGGTATACAGTGACTCAGTAAGGAATGATTCGACTTTAATGAAAGTGAGCCATAAGCCAACTTTAATGAACTGCTGCATATTACATGTTGCTTTGCTTCATAAATAAATCCTTTTGCGTTCAGTTTTAAGTGAATATTTCTGAAATACATACTCAGATAATTAACAATTAAAGATCTCTTTTTTCCTTTTTTTTTTTTTAACAGTATCTTGAAGAAGAAGCCCTTAGCAAAAAGAGAGAAACATCAGTGCACTGTGCCTGTAAGAACTCACATGAACATTCAGTTTTATCCACTATTAAAAAAACATGTCGATCGAAGGGTTAAGTAAAGGACTTGGTCCAAGTCTCATTGAGCTTCCCAGAAATACCATTGCTGATAGCAGTGGATTTGAATCAAATATGTACATATCTGCATTTAAGTTTTAGGTTCTGTCTTGTCAGCATGGTGTTCAGCTATATTGCAAAGAAAATCTGCAGTGTTGGTGAAAAGTCCTCTGAAATTAATTCTATTTTCATAACTCAGTTTTCTCTCAAGAAAGGCTTTTTTTGTCTTTTGGGAAAGTGGATTTTGGATGCGGGCACAAATTCTCTGGAAGATTGTTCCACTCTTGAATTTCGCCTGAACACATTTGTTTTACAATCGTCTTCTCATAGCCTTTTACTTGGGTTTTAGAAAGACTTTCAGTATATATTTCCTCTCAAGACCACATGTGAGCATGACAATTTTTTTCCTATTCTCAATTCTTCCTTGTAAAACTGCACATTAGACAAAAGAAGGTGCAAATATTTCTCTTGTGTGAAATATGTGCTGTGCCACAACTTGTAGGAATTCCTTCACTCTGTCATAGTACAGGTCTCACCTCACTGGGTTTCATCACTAGGTCCTCAAGTGAGATGGGATGATCACAGTGAAGTGGTGAAACATACTTGTGTTCTGCCAGCAGTTATTTCTTATATTAGGTTACTATAGACTCTTCCTACCTTTGATCAACTGCTTCTGAGGAGGAGATGAAACACTGCTTCCCCTTTATTTTTTGTTTCCTGTGATCAGGGGCTGGTCAAGGCACTTGTACTGAACTGAGATTTTTATTTTCACTCAGTTTAGAATGAAATTCATATACAGTGGAATTCTTCAAACAAGAAAATGAAATCAATTTAAAGTAGGAAAATGGAAAATAAATTTCAGAATATCATTAGTGGGGTAGGTTTACTTATTTTTAAGTGCCTATTTAAGTAAAAGTTAATGTCTTAGCTAATGCTAGTGTTTGGAGATTAAAGACTATTGTAATGAACAAAAGAAGAAAACCAGTAAACCAGACGTTTCCATCAGTGTCATTTCTTAAAAGCAGAGGCATGAAGAGAAAGATGTGTACTATTAGGGCTATCATAGGAAAGATGCTATAAAATTGGTAATTCACCTTCTGAAAATCATTTTATATCAACTGATTGGAATTGTTTTCAGCCAATATGTGTATTGGTGCAGCATTCCCTCTATATAGATCTGATGTCTTAAAAATAGAAAAAGAGAGAGAGGGATGTCATTATTATTGCTTCCACATCATTGACATACCTGATAAAATCTTTCAAACTTTGTGAGAAAAAATAGATTGATTAAGTGGTATTTTTTACCTCACAGCATGTGAGCTTTCGTATTAGGACATTATTCAAAGCATAACTAATGTGAGGAAATTTGAAGAGCCAATATTTTAAAAGCAGATTAGAAGAGCTGGATGATTCTAATTGTTTTGTTCCACTTATTAATTTTTATTTATCATGAACCAGATCTGATTTTCTTACACTGTCATCAGTGAACTGATACATACCTTGAAATGCATTGATAGAATCCAGCTGTGAAGTTCTGTGCTGCACTTGTACAAAGATAAGTAGATAAATGTATCTACACAGCAGTAGCTGTTCAACAGCAGCAGCAGCACATCTTTGTGCCTTCTGGCTTCTGCCTTTTGCAGCCTGTAGAAAGAGCCCTACCAGAATTTAAATCTAGCTGCCATTTCTTACTTATGGAACCTTTCTGAGGTATCTTGTAGAATCATAGAATAGTTTGGGTTGGAAGGGACATTTAAAGGTCATCTAGACCAAGCCATTCTGTAATAAGCAGGGACATCTTCGACTAGATCAGGTTGCTCTGACTGTTGCTGATGTCATGGTTCTTATGTATTTTCTTTCTTACACTTTGTGTTTCAGTGAATAGCAGTTTTTTATTTTCTGTTTTCTGAATTTCTTAGAATTAATAAGAGCTCCATGGAAGTCCTGTGACTGGTACATATCTGTCTGGAGAAAAGGTTAATACATATAACATAAAGATTAATGGCCCAATTAATTGTATCTTTTGTGAAACTGTTTGAGGAAGCTCAACAGGGAGATTAGTGGAACTTCAGAGATCCAACGAGAAACATGAATCTCAGAGGTCTCTTTTAGTTAGCTGGGAAAGCATAACTATATAGGTTAAAATCCTGCCCATGCAATATAAGAATTGCAAATGGTGCCTGCCTAGGTTAAGCTCATCAGGAACTGTGTTCATAGTGGAGTTCACACCATCAGCCTTGTAATGCAGGGCTTTTATTCTATCCAGACCTCCAGCTTCTGAACCTCAATCTCCAGCATCAGTGTTCTTTCTTTGTAAATGTCTTTTGCATTCCTAGTAATGAGGGTTTCTATTTTTCTGTTGCAAAACTTCAAGTTGACTTAAGTAAACTGAAGTACTAGTGCACTTCCTATGATTCTAGCTGTCATTTTGTATCATCCATTGACCTCTATTCCTGTTAACTGTGTTCTTGTGTGCAGTTAATAATTTTCTAGATTAATCAAGCAGTTATGCTTTGCTGTGGTGCTGTTTAAGAGGAGGCTTTGGATGTCAATAAGTTGTGTGTATAAATTAAGAGAATTGCACTTGTTTACATTACGAGCATGATTTATAACAGTGCTGCCTTTAACAGAGATCTCACTTTTGCTGCCTGAGAGTTAGTATTGCTATGCTTTAGTTTAATCAATGCAAAGTTAGCAATGAAGGCAGGCTGTCATACCTTATTTGAAAGTAAGTCCTTAATACAAAGTATGTGAATCTTCTAGCTATTAAAAACAGGTTAACATTTTCTGTGAGACAATTTTCTCTAAAATCATTATCTCCCAGCTCTGGTTTCATATCATTTTAGTGAGCAAGATCAGGAAAAAATTGAATTTCTTATGTTCATGGAAGTTTATTCTGCCTGCTTGAGAATTTTGACCACCTGCCTTGAACACAGAGGCTGCAGCCTAGCAGGACATTTGAGTCTATGCTTAATTGCACACATTTAAGCTATTCCTTAAGCCTTGAATTTATGGCCTGAAAGCACAATTTCTACCACTTGATAAAGCACTAATTTTATCAGCTGTCACTAATTAGTCTGTCTCTGACAAAACACACATACTAAAAGAAAAAAATTCATATAAATTGCTATTTTATTACCCAGACATATGAGGAGAGAACTTGAAATACACTGATATTTAAGGGTATGGCAAATAAACAGTTTCCTTTATTGGGTAGTCCCTTGCTCAGTTTCATACATATATCCACATAGTTTCTAGAGAGTTGCTGATGGGTACCTGGGAGGGAAATCAAACTTGTTGGTTGAAAGGGTCAATCTGCTGCATTAGAGTTTAGTTGTACATTGATTTCAAAGGACTGTACTTTTGCTGTGGCTATTTAGCTACAAGCCACAGAGGTTTTTTCCCTGTGACTGACACCACCATTTCAAATTTTCAGCTAGTAAAACGATTTGCCTAACTCTCCTATGTGATTAAAAGAATTCTTCTGTGCAATTTTAAAAGGAAAGAGAAATTCATAAGCAGTGTGTGAAACACAGTCTTTAAGTATGTGGATAAAACATATCTGCATAATTTGAAGTTTTTAAGGTTGAATGCCAGCTGATGGAGACTGTCCATGGTAGTGGTAGGAAGAAGGAAAAATATGAAACTGACTTAACATAAAATAATCCCTTAAATATGTGAGAGTTAAGGAGAACTTAAAAATGAGCCTTCTGGGCTAATTTCCTCTTGGAAGTTGTTTTTCATCTGGATAGGATGATTTTGTACATGTCATAGGTTTGTGGTTTAAACCCACGCAGCTTGTTCCCTACTGGCTCAAGACTAGTCTCATCTTAGGGGGGTTTTAGATGTATCTATTGGTTAGCAAGAAAAAAGATGGATCTGACAAAAAAAAACATGTACTTACTGAGTTGAAGGCAAGTCCTATCCTGAGACACATTCTGAAAAGGTATTGTGATACAGATCTTACCCTCTGCTCTATCGTGCAAATTCTTAAACACCGCTTTGCATCATAGTTTTTTAATCACTCATTTAAAAGCAAATCTGAATGAAACGCTGAAAGGAGCTAATTGTGGTCAGTCTTCATTTTGTCTATTTTTGATTGTGTTTAATATCAGCATGTTCCATCTTTCAAAAGTAACTTGTCCCCTGATTTTATACTTTGTCAGTTAGGCTTATTCTGCCATAGCACATGATGGGATGAGGTATGATTTGGATTTAATTTTGTATAGAGAGAACAAATTTAAGACTGACATTTTACCAAGGCTAAAATTGCACCCAGTAATGAATCCAAGGCTAAAATGTGAATCAGCTTCTGACTGATTTACACCTGCAACTCAGTATTGTTTAATTAGAAGCATAAGTATCTGGAAATGCACCTGTGCCTGAATTAAAGTTGCAGGTACACGTCTGCTTGCAGAAGAAGAGACAGACTGGTGAAATTATGGCATTTTAGCTCAGAGGCATATACAGCGATGATATATGGAGGATGTTTGAATTGCTTTTCCCAGTTCTCAAAGCAAAATATTTTACATTTATGAGCTTTGTGTGCTTCAAACTGGATTAAATCCTAATACTTGTCCCTTAGAAAATTTGCACAATATTTTCACTTTTTTGTGTGTACAGCAGGACATATAGCAATGCCTTGTCTCCAGCCGATGGTGTGTATTTTGTGTACCCCTTTGCACATATTTAGCTTGCACAAGCATAAAATCCAGATGATTTATAGAAGATCAGCTCAGACCATCAGTGTTCCTATCTGGCCTTATACTAAATCTCTCCTTTTTCACTGGTATCTTGGGGCTGTCTTCTAGCTCTTCTTACCAGTGTTTTACCTTTTTCCAAATCTTGAGACATCATTATCAACTTACATTATAAACAGATTCTTCTCCAAGTCTCTTACACAGGAGGTACTCTAGCTGTGATGTTAGCAGTAAAGTGAGAAACAGCTCTTCCATAGGAACTAGAATGAAAATGTTTCAATGCCTGCATAGCTTTGATGGTCATAAAGATAAATTCTGTAAGATTAAGGTTTGCCTAGAAAAGCTGCAATGGCAAAAATCAAACCAATTAATATAGCTAATTTGATTGCAAATAATAACTCAAACTAAACTAAATCTTCATTTTTTTAATTGCAGAGGTAAACCCAATTTAGCAATCCACTGATCCTTGAGATTCCTTTATAATAATCTGCAGTCACTGACTATTTCTGTTTATTTCTAACACAGAAATATGAGTGCAGTTTACCAGTCTGCTTTTTAATGATTAGTTTATTTCATTATTTTAGAACTTAACATTCCTTCTGAAACATTGCTGTATATGGTTTTCAATGCTAATTTAGATTATAAAAATTGAAAGTTTGGAGAGCTTGATATTATTATAATATGCTTATTTTGAACTGGTTTGGAAAATAAATGGAAAAACACAAATACTGTGGAGATTGAAATGTATAACTACAGAAGCTTTTCGTGTTGACATTTGAGTCAGTTGCTTTCAGTAAGTGAATAACGTGGCAAATGCTGGTTCCATGGTGGTATTGTCTACACACTTCTTGATGCATTTGAGAGGGATTTTTCATTTCATGCATCATTTATAATTTGCTGCAATGATTATGAGAAGTCTCTCTCCTTCTCTATGCATATATGAATATAAATACAAATATCTTTTTTTAAGAAAAAGAGAATATGCCTTGTCAGCCTTCAGTAAGCTGTGAGTCTTTTCCTGTGTGTCAAATTTGATGGGATAAATTGTATCAATGCAAGTTTCTAAATGTACTTATCTCTGCAAAAGATGGGAAAGAACACTAAAATAGTTGGCATAATAGTTGACAAAATCTGGATGCCCATCCACATCCAGAATTAATTCAGACCTGAAAATGAAGTGTTGAGAATATTGAGATCATGAGGACCAACATGGTTAGCAAGGATCTCCTTATCTCTAGACCTCTTTATTGGGTTCCATTTCAAAAAGACTACTAGATGATACTTTGGCACTAATGTTGCATGATGGTCTGTTTCTGATTATGCTGTAGTTTTTCATGTAAATCACTGATGCTTCAAACTTGCACGCTTGCTTTCCATTGAAATCATATGTGAAACTATTGCTTCGATCTCTCTTGTTCTGGCTGTTTCGGTAATTCTTTTGACATCTCTGTACATTGCAGAGGATTTTATCTGTCATCATTTGTGCATCTGGAAATCAAATATCATACATAGATTTCTATTTTTCTAGGTAGGTTTCTCCACTGGAATGCAACTAACATTGGAAGTTGAGTATTGACAGAAAATACGTACTCATTTAGTCTTCACAGAATGATAATTGAAAGAGCACCGAGTTTGTTAGCATTTGTTAACTCAAAATTTAGTGAAAGTTTTTGTTGCAAGCTAAAGTCCGTTGCAGTTTTTACCTTGGAGGATAAAAATGTACTATTTCTGTTAGTGAAAATAGCCCTTCACAGTGATGAAAGCCAAAGTAAGAATTCTTGAGATGCAAAACTACCTGTTACCATGAAAACTAGCCATTTTTAATTGGGAAATGCAAATAAATCTCGGTAGGCAAGAAAAGATAGTGACACAGGCCAGACTGGTGGCATGGATGGCCAGGTTAAAAAGAACCAATTGTATTTTTGGCTTCATGTTGTTCTTAAGGTTTGTTAAGCTACTCTTGGCAACCATAAGGGAAGAATAAGGCCACATTAGCTTCTTTTCTTGGTCTGATGAATTATAAAGCTGCCTGTTTGCAATTTTTAGGAAAAAACCCCTCAGTGTAGCAATTATTCCCTTATTTCCTCCATTTACTGATTTATACAAGATGAAGGATCTTCTCAGGACTATTTGTGTCTGACTGCTTCATTCTCTTGATTTTTTACTTATCCTCTGTCAGAAGCTTTTCAAACCAATATCTCCCTTTTTTTCTGGTTTTGTTTGGCTAGTTTGAGATGCCTTGACTTTTGTGGCTGCCTAGCTTTGATTGATTCCTGAGAATGCAGCCTTCCAAACTCATTAGCTGTAATTCACTACATGAACCGGTCTTTCACGCTCAACGTCTTTTCTTGCCTGACTCATGTATTTCATGGCATACCAGTATAACTGGATAGAACCCGACCTGGTTCAGCTGGCAGAGGTGATAGATGAAGGTGAAGGTGCAAAAACATCTTAAAGATATCTCATTCTTGCCTGATTTGCTTTATGTCAACCCCTCTGACACTGTGTGAGTTGAAATATAGTCCTTCCCCAATTCCCAAGAGGTGCACTAGAGCTACAGATGGCCGCAAATAGGATCATTATGTTGTTTTTTTAGTGCATTGCTGTAAGAGAACAAAACCAAGACAGTAACTTTTACTCATGCTGTCTTGTATTTGGCTACTTCTCTCTTCTTTTGTCTCCTTTCTTCATGCCAAGAAAAAGGAAAAAGATTATTAAATATTCCAGTGTGGAAAGGGCTGAAAACTCCCTTTTAATCTATATGAAAAAAACGCATGTTTATTATATGCAAAAAAAGGCTTAGGTCAGACAAAAAAGAAAAAATAAGTCCTCGGGCATCTAATAAACCCACCTTGAAACAGGAAACTCCAGAGGATGCTGCAGCTCCCAGAATCACCTTCTCTTCATCAAACCCTTCCTACCAGTCAAAATATTAGAGGAGTTCGCAGCTAGGAGCACAGCTTCTCTGTGGGTAAAGAAGCTTTCTTTTGCCAGTGGAAATATATAACCCCATGATTACTCATCCCAAAATACACTGTTTTGCTTCAGTTTTAATCGAACAGGCAAAACAAATAGACAACATGTTTTAATCATCCATGTTTCATTATGGCTTTTGTTGAATGACAGAAATAACCTGTTTAATCCATTATACTTTCTAAAGAAACTGTACTGTAATCAATATTTCAGATGTTTCAAACTTAGAAGAGCTATGGCTCTTGTTTAGAAAACATGAGGCAATATTGGAGAAATTAAATTAAATTGCTCAGCTATTTAGTTTTCTTATAACTGCAGCAGAACAAGCAAGGCTTTAAAAAGTTCTATAAAGAGTGCTATGTTTTTCCAGCACAATTATAATTAAGGTTGATGGATTGCCAAGGAGGCAAAGAACAGTGAATTTTCTGCATAACGTTTAGAATTTGGATAGAAATTGGAAGCCACTAAATTATTCAGTTGGGAGATCTGTTCACTGTTAACACCTATGGATGAACAAAGCAGTCCAGTAAGCACAAAAAACCCTCTTAATTTTTCCCATCAAATCAAATATTTCTTGACCTTTGGAATAAGATGTAACTAGTCCTGTAGGAACTTTTTATGTTACTCTTCTATGGACTTCAGACTGGGCTATCATTTGATCCTTCTGGTGTGCTCACATGCTTGGTATGGCTGTGTTTGAAGTTTTACCTGTATCATCATAGGACTTCTTCTGGCTTGCAAGTGAAGTCTACTGACCTGTTGTCATGGCAGTGCTAGAAGAATGTGGCTTTGGAGAACTGGCAGTGTAACTTCATCAGTTCTTACTGCCATACTGTTACTGGAAATTTCCCTAGTCACAGAGAATTTCCAAATATAGGCCCTACCCTGTTCTTTCACTGTTGTAAAGGAAATTAAAGGAGTCAAAACAATATCTTTCAAAATGTAGCCTAAATATAAAGGACAATTTTTATAGGTGCCCCAAATCTACTGAAAGTCTGTATGGATTTAGATCCATTTCATATGACTCAAATATTCTCAGAAGATAGGTATTTGGTCTTCTTAATAAAGACAACCTGCACAAAGCAGGAAAAAGGCTGCATGCATGTGTATGTGCATGTGTTCTCTGCATGAGATTTAGTTTGCTACTGTATTTGGCAGGAATAAAAGTGTTTCCGGTTGTGTATTTTAGCTGTGTACATTTTAAAGCCTTTTGCTCTATTTTCTGATGAGTCCTCAAGATCAAATATGATTACATCTGTGGTACTTGGCTCATCTTGGAAGTTACTGATTTCCCCAGGTGATTTTCAGCTGCTTCTGAGGTAACTTGTGTTATCCACATATTCATGGCCAGGGTTACCCTTGACAGAGGAGAAAAAACATATTTTCTCTTTGTAAGATAAAGCATCTTTTTCCCCCTCCATTTCTCAGTAGTAATGGCATTGTATAAGATTTAGACTTAGGTTTATAGGAAGAGACATTCATGTAAGCTTGTCTGTAGTGCTAGTACAAGACTCTGGAGAGGGATATAAATTAAATATGTATAAACATGCAGCATTTTAGTTTTTATGAATTATTCTATTCCGTTGTGTTTAGCTTTGTTAGCAGCATTACAAATCAGAGAATCATAGAACTGCATGACTAAAAGAACATTAAAAATGATGTATCCCACTGTATTGAGATAGAAACATTCTAAGGGACATTTATTTTGTCTACTTAGCAAATAGTAACTTAAGCCAGATATTGCTGACTATACAGAACAGCTAGGTATATTCATCATTCTCTGTCTGACAATAGACAAATCAGTTTTGACTTCTCAAGTGCACAAATACATGTATTGATTGTCATATTTCACAATTAAACCTTCTGAGAATGTGAAGAGCTATAGAGTGCAANATTCTAAGGGACATTTATTTTGTCTACTTAGCAAATAGTAACTTAAGCCAGATATTGCTGACTATACAGAACAGCTAGGTATATTCATCATTCTCTGTCTGACAATAGACAAATCAGTTTTGACTTCTCAAGTGCACAAATACATGTATTGATTGTCATATTTCACAATTAAACCTTCTGAGAATGTGAAGTGCAAGATTTTATTCAATATCTAGTGCCTATACTACTGGTATGTTTTAGTAATGTATTTTGCCTTGAATGAGATGAGGGTGCTCTTCTATGTTGAAAAATTCATAAATCAAATAATGTTCATAATAGAATTAACGTCAGTGCAATTCATCATCTCCCAAGTTCCATGTGTGCCAATTCATCAAAACAACAATCTTGTTGGGTACTGATGCTAATAAATAGTTATTTCTGCAGCCAGTCCTTAAGGGCTTGTGAGAGGTTACTTGCTGATTCACCAGTGTTAGTGTTGAGGTAATCCTTTTGTAATCTTCAACACAATTGGAGTTTTATCTGGGTAACCTTTTTTCTTCACTTTGTTATTTCTTTTTTCTTCACAAGATCAAAATTTACATGTTTTGTTTCATTTATCATTGACAAAACAGGGATTATTTGTGTGAACTTATTACTTGTATCTTCTAAATAACTTGTATGGATAAATGCCACAGATTCACCTGCAAACTCCTTTGTTTATAGTAAATCTTTGTTAGTATTTTTTGGGAGCGTGTAGTAGTTCAAAATTTTACTTACATTGTTAGGTCAGCAGCACAGGTTTTAAGAGCTGGAGGTTCAAGTCATTCTCATTTTGATTCAGAGACTTAAAATGCTGAATACACCCCCCCACCCCCTTTATTATGCTAAAGCACCCTCTTCAGGAAATACCATTAAAAAAAAATTACCAATCTGCTCTGATTTTTTAATGGTGGTTTTGGAAGGGGGATAAGGGAGGGAAATGCAATAGACTTAGATACGCAACTCGTGGTGACTTGGAATTAAATGAGCAAGCTAAGTATTTTCTACTAGTTTATGCTTGAATAAATTGGAGCATGAGGTCTGTAATGTACTTGAGAGTCATCAAATCACAAGTGGTACCTTCAGATCCTGAAAAGCTGTGTGAGAGTGAACCATGTCCATGTCACTTACAGAACTAATCAAACAATAGAATTTTTTCTTCTTTCTGAACTGGCATTCTTGAAAAGTAGTTCTACTAATTGGAGTATTGAAAAGAGTATTTTAAACTGGATTCAAACTTTAAAGCACAATAAACACACTTTCTATTCCAACCTTTTTAAATCTTATTTCTTTTACAAGGACATTGAAACAAAATTCAGAGAGAAAAATCATGCTGTGTTTCATATAACAAATATTTTGTTTGAAACATTGAAAAATGTTCTTGTTACTCCTTTTGTTTCTAACCTCAGTGTGTGGTGAGTTCAGCTGGAATGCGTGAGAGATGTTAGTGTTGTCAAATGTGCATTTCCCTTAGTCAAAAACTAAACCTCTGCTCAGCCGTTATGTAATATTAGTACTGATCACACTGCATCAGGTTTTGGATCAATCATTCAAAAATTCATTGTGTGCATCAAGCCTGTTTCTGGTAATAGTTTTGGTGCCTGTAGTTGTATGATTAGCGATTAAATCATTTGGCCCTGAATAACCATAAAGCAGCTTTTGTTTTTTCTAACAGGTGTGCTGATGTGTTCAGGGACTGGTGCAGTGTGCACTTGGAAGGGGCTGTTACCCACCATGTTACAGCTCATGTTTCTTTGAACAATTCCTCTGGTTGTCAATGACTCAAGGGAGGGAAATAAGATATTCTGCAGTAACTGAGAAAACACTGCAGTATGCACAATGACACCTAGGTAATCAAAACTGCCTCCATCAAATTGCAGGTGACATTTTCATTAGCTCAACAGCTTCTGGGCTTTGATTAGGAAATGATTTCTTGAAAAAAAAAAGGGGGGGGGCAAGAAGTCATATCATCTCATAGTTGTGTTACAGATGTGGCACTTTCTGATGTGCTTTTTACAGCCTGCCTTAGTACTCATATGGCAGCTGACAAAGTATACTTTAGAACATTATTTGGGTAAGTGTAGAGATACTTCTAGTAATATACAAGAAAGATTTTATTGTGGGGCTGCCTGTAGACTGCAAGCTCATATTAATGAACTTTTATGGGCATTATATAAAACATATATAAAAATGGACATTACATACAGTATAGGAAAAAAGGGTAACTAAAATTTTGTATTAATAATTCCTACTTGTGTTCAAAAGAAAGCGTCAATGTTATGATTTAATTGCATGTGAAGTGTAGCAGATCTTGAATATGAAACCAGTAAAAACCATAGGTAGGTCCAGAGAGGTGCAAATAGATTATTTCTCTTTAGTTTTGTGTGCATTTGTTAAAATCAGCCTTGGGAATCACCTATCACATTGATCAATAACATGAAAGTGTGATGTTTCTTTTCCATTAATTGTATCTTTATGTACCTAAAAGCCTTTTTCTTTTGCTTCCTGGTCCAAATTATGGCTTAAGATTTGCCCTGAGTGGGTCACATGAATAGTTGCTACAAAGTTTTCTTCACGATATTCCTTTATGACTTCCTCTAACTAAGAAAGATTCAATCTCAAAACAATCTGCGACTGCTATTTATTCAGCACGTATCTGTGAAGTAGTTTAGTATTGTCCCCACATCTCATTTAAGACAATGGATCCTACCTAGATTTTGACACTGAGATGCTCAGCAGCAATTCAAATCAGAATGTATGTGATTCTTTTCATCACAGGGGAGACAGTCACTGTCCTGCCTCTCCCAGAGCCAAAAATTAAATCAAGATAGGGATTTGAGCTTTAGGCTCCCTCAAATGACAGTTCTGTTCCTCAGCTTCTTGGCTATTCTGGGCTGGCATGCTCCCACAGAATCTGCTCTAATTTGAATAAATAATTACATATTAATTAGAGTAGAGGCAGACAGTCACAGCCAGTTTGATTTGAATAAATCAGCATTTTCTTGTTAAGTAAATTTATTCTAAGTGGGAAGCTTTCTGTTGCATTGAAAAGCTGGCTGATTACCTAAATGTAAATTAAAACCTATATGAAATCTCTAAAAAAGACCACAGACAAATAAGAGGAAAATAGTATTTGCATTTCTTTTTTTATCAGTTGTAAAGCATCTGTAACTTGGGTTTGATGATTCTGCATTCCTGATGTAAATTTACAAAATCAAAGACAAGACACTTTGAGGAACAGCAGAATACATGACAACCTGTTGAAAGCTGAAACAGCTGAGGAGCAACGTCCTAATGTGGAGTTTGCAGGAATTATTTGTGATTTTTCTGTAGCCCTCAAATGGTCTTTAAGTAAAATCTATTGATGCCTTTTGGTAGTGGACAGCTTGAAGAAAAAGTAAATGAGAAAACAAGCTTTTAGAAAAAAGACTTTAGAAAGCATTTCTGTAATAGAAGTGGCAATTTCCTTAATAAGACTAATCTGTCTTATGGAAGTCTTTTGCTTGGATTTTTGCTTTTTTGGTTTTTGCCATGCCCTAGAAAAAATGTGAGCTATTGTAATGTATTAGAGGTTACAGGAAGCAGGAAGACTGGCTTCAGTTTTGTCTTGGGAGAGAAATCTAGAAGCTATCCCGGCACAGGGTCCATTTCTGACAGCTGACCTCTCTGAGCAGTAGGGTTGTGTGGGTGCTTGCAGCTCTCAGAGCATCATGACTGAGCAGTGGCAGAGATATTGGTGATAATCTGATCCTTGTAAAACACCAATTCAGCATTTTCAGACACAAACAATAATTTCAATTAATTTTCCATTTTGCAAACAGTTTTAGAACTGTCACTCTTCTGGTTTGATGTTTTCAAAATTGAAGAGTTCTAGGTTTTTGTTTGAAGCAGGTCATCTTTCAGAAAGCCAAGGTAATTCCTAGTTGGGAAATGTGAAGGAATAACATTAAATGGAATACAAAATATTGAAACCAGACAATTCAGATGAGCTAGCATAGATTGTTTTCATTTTCAACCTATAAAATATTTTTAACCTTTTATTTTTTTCTTTCCACTTGGAGATAGCAAAAAAGTTGAAAAACTCAAAAAACTCTCCTAAGTCAAATATTTTTCCAGCCTGTTTCAGAAGCACAACATCTCCTTGTGTGCTGATTAATTCTGCAGCAGGAACAGCCCAGTCCACCTCAATCTGAAGCACTTACAGAGAGCGTATTGAATACTAAGCTGCAATTTGCAACGTTGGTGAAGTGTTTAAGGTTAGAAGGGGCTGGTCTAGATTCATCCTCTCCTCTAGCCAAACATAGTAATGGGGATAGAGACAGCACTTCAAGGTAGAGAAATCAAACCTATGTGGTACAAAACTCTCAAGGATGATACAGCAAGGCAGAAATTGAACGTGCTGTGGGAATGAAGAGCCCAGGCCATTTTCTTAGCTGATCTCTACCAGAACTGAAAGACTACAGCTGTTTTTCTGTTTATTAATCCTGTGTATTTATAAGCTTACTTATACATTTTTGCATATCATGAAGTGTTTCTCTAAAATACTGCATGCACATAAAGTGGATGAGTTCCTCAGGCCTTTTATGACAAGGTGGGGCATGATTAGATGCTAGAGCAATGCTTTATTTGCATGTTAGGCTAACTATAACTGGAAATCATTCTCCATGTGGCTGACTTAACAATTTCAAGTTTCTTTACACCCTATCCAAAAAGAAAAAAGAAGTTATTGATTACTGAGGTTACATGAATTTCAGGAAAGATGCCTGTATAAGAAAAGGTAACTTATCACAAAAGCTGCATATCTCTCCTCCCTGAATGCAAACATTCATATTCTTCTGTGTCTCAATGCTGTATAATTTTTTAAATGCCACATAATGTGCTGCTTATTTTTCTACACAACATAAGGCATTTCCATTAGTGCTGGTCAAGCAGGAAGAATGGTGGTACTTTGTACATTAAATTAACTCTAAATTTAAAAAGTCTTCCATACTTGCCTGACTGATACTAAGAAGACACAAATTCAAACTTGTTTATGAAAACAAGTAGTGTCAGTCTCATTATACATCTTCTGATGCTGACATTCTCAGTATCTTAACTATTCAGCTCATAGTCCTGCCTGAAACACTTTGCTAAATGCGTCTGATCACCTTAGCTTTAGAGTACAGTAGATTTGTGTCTGGATATCTGGGTAAAATACCTTTATCCCGGTACTGAAAGATAATCTGGAGCACACATATTTAATCTGGAAAGCAGCCTGGACCTAGTCGAGAAGGGAATAGTGAAATTTAGGTGTGTTCTTTCTGCAGGCTGGTTTATTTGTAAGCTTGTTTCCTAGAATTTTCATTGTCCATGGATATAATAACCACTGATTTGTGAGATTTATCCCACAAAATGTTCCTTTTTTCTTGGCTTTTCCTCTTTTTGTGCAAGAGGGTATCATAATTCAGTTGGTTTAATACACAAAGTGTTCAGCTCACTCCTGTGAGTGCAATATAATCATCTGCCAAGACAAACAGGGATACTCTCTTCTGGACAAATACTCCATCATTTATCCTGGAGTGCCAGTCTCTCTGCAATGATATAATCGTTTAATAGCTGATGTCTCCAAGCAGGTAGGCTTTTAACAGCCCATGGGTTGCTGGCATCAATTTGGCATTTTTATCTCTTTACTAATAGTTTCTTTCTCCATGATGCATCTTATCAACTCCTTGGCCTGTGGAGAGGACAGAAATCTCTTCAGCTGAAGCTTTGATGGTCTTATTTGTCCAAATTTGCACTTCTGTCAGACTCTTGGCTGTAGCTCTAAATTTCGTATGTGAGGCTGTTATGATCCATTTAAATGCCTTTGGGGATCTCCACAAGGTTTTTGAAAAGATTAATGACTTAGCTGTGTTTTTTATGATAGCATTTCTAAAGAAAAGCCTGCATACCTAATAAGGTTATTTCTACAAAGCAAAATTTACATTGCTCACTATAAAAGACAAATAGATAGACTTTAACTACAGAATATCTGAAGGTTTGTTGCCCATTTTTGTCTTTTGGAGGTCAGTTTTGTACAAGAAAAGGGAAATAAAGAAGGGAAAAGGGAAATAAATACAAAATGCACCAGCTTTAAAATCACAGGGGAGGAAGGACATGGATGGATATTTTAGAATCTTATACCACATAGGTATACCTGTGTTACTGTTGTTGCCTAAACTCCTGTGTTTCATAGTTGGACATGAGTATAAATAGGAGTAATTTACAATAATGCTTGAACTTTCATAAGATTTATTCAAGATTTATGGAAGCAGTTAGGAAAAGATTAACTGGGTCATTAGCTGGATTCTGTTTCCCAGTGCAGACACCAGATAGACAGCAGGCTGGAAGGAGAGAGGTTCCATTTGTGCTTTTATTAAACCATTTACCTAGTAGAGCACAAATTTTAAAGTACATTTGAAACTTGTGTGTCATACTTTTTAGTGAGTGCTAGTTAAACATCTGTAAAACATTAGGGATCATCTTATATGCAACAACTGTATTTGGCTAAAATTTGACCAATACCTGTTCTGATTTTCAAAATGAGACATGTGTTGCCTAGTGTAAATCTTCATTTATGGTGAAGTTGAGTGACCTATTGTGGCGACAGCTTCATTTATTTGTGGTGCCACATTAATAAGATCAGACTTAATGGCCCTTACTTTCTCTAGTGCTCTCTTTTTTCTGTTATGTATCATTAGAATGACCATTTAATGAGATGTTTGCTTTTCAGACTGCAGGGAGTCTAACTTAATAAATAGGTAGGTTTTATTAGTACTTCTTTTAAACACATTCTACAGGTGTTTTCCTGTAGGACCAGTAGAGAAACATGGAATTTGAAAATTGAAAATTTAACCTAAAAAAAAACTTAAAAGAAAAAAATTTTAGATACTGTTACCATGTATTGCCCTCATCTTAAATGTATGAAAATGCTAATAAAATTTCTCCTTCTAAATCAATGTGTGTTAGAAAAAATGCCTGTATTTGCAAGTAAATGAAGAAATAATACTGATTATTCAGATATAAACCAGAATAGAACAGATACACAATTTTGTGGCATCTGTTGCTTTCTTTCCTAAGTTACATTTCTTATTTTCTAAACAGATAATTTATTTAAAGTACATAGTCACTTCTATAATCATCTAATGGTTGTTTCATAAGAGAACTGGAGAAATTATATACCAGCTATTGAAAATATCTTCCACTATTTGCGGAGTAAATCTGTTTGGAATATATATAGCACATTGTCTGACTCTAGATGATTTGGTGCTACAAACACTAGGTGCAACAGAAAAGAGAAATATGGTAACAGACTAACTGATGATATCGCAAGCCACTTTTCACAAATGCTGACTATGCCTGGAATAAGACCTTGTGAGATGATAAACAGATTTAACAGGAAGACGCAGATGTCTGCCTGGAGCGAGCAGTGAACAGCCATTGAGTCCTGTTTACTTGACAGCTTGCTCCAGTCAAAGGGCAGGAAACATCTGGACAGCTGTGCAGTTTGCCCAGGGTGCTCTTCTGCAAAGCCAGAGTTATGTTTGGTGTGGAAAACAGACTCCTCAGAGCCCTTGTGAAGTAAAACATGATCATATTTGTGTTGCACAGGGACACTGCAAACCTGGGATACCACCACAAAGGCTAGAAGTGAATCTTTATCACATCAGTGATGCTCCAGTCTGTTTCCCACAGTGATATGTCAGTCAGTATTAGGTGCTAGAATTTATTTGAAGTTGTCTTACTGTAAATATGGGCTTCTTGCAAGTTCTGTGAAAAACAGAGCTGCTTGACATGACTGCTTCTGACACCTGTAAGGGGAAAGCCTTTCTCTGAAGCCTCCTGGCCCACAGATGCTTCTGAGTTTTCATGTAAACTGTCTTTATGGAAAAGCAATTGGTGCTTGCATGTAGACAGCCGATTTTTAAAGGTCAGTACCTTTTTATTTTCATCTTACAGGGCTTGTTTTATGATGGCCAAGGTTCCCTTTGGTTTTATATGTGGCTGTATGTGCATAATTTTCTAATGAAGGTTCCCAGCATAGTTTTTAATCTGAGTCCAAAACTGAATGAAGTAAAGAAACTGTATTATTCATCAAGATGATGCCAAGGTCACAGAAAATTGACTATACAGCCGCTTATGTGAATTTTATATCAGTCTATGTTTTCAATTATTTCTGATTTGTAATTTTGTCAAGATAATTTCTCCCCTGAAGTACAGTGCAAGTTTACAAAAGCAAAAGAGGAGTACACCAGATCCACCTCTCAAAGCATGGGGAGTAAATTAAGTCTTTGGTTTTGAACCTTTTGCATTATTTTCCTTTTTGGGGAAAAAAAAACCAAACAAACAATGAATAAAACCTGTTTTCCGTACTCCTAGCACTTAAAGGTTAGTTGTGTGTTTCTCCTTCATGGTTACCATGGTGATGAGAGTAATGTTAAAGCCTAGCTAGGCAGGTACTAGATTAGGCTAAAATCATTTATCCTTCTTTTCATCTGCAAAATGCATGGCCAGAAGATGAATAGCATCATTTGTAGCACTCAGTCCTCTGACAGGCTGCTCTAAGCTCAGCCCCAAGAGTTCACAGTAAAACATGGGTGGAAATTTTGCAGGCCTAAACTGTACTGCAGAAGGAGATTGGCTTTCCAAATATGTCTAAAATTACAAATATATCACTGGAATCAATAATAAAACTCAACAACAGCAACAGCTGCTGAAGAATAAACTGGAGGGGGTAAACATGCAAGCAGAGGAAGCTGAATGATTTCTTTTTTAGTGATGCTGAAACTGTTACTTACTGTAATGCCTCATTAGCTCTCTGAGGCAGGGCTCTCCCAGCTGCATAGGCTGTTTCATGGACGTCATGTTAACTGACTCTGATAAAGCTGCTCTGTTGTGTTTCTGAGCTCAGGTGTCTCCATCTTTCTCTGACCCACCTACTATACTGAGTAATGTTAGTGATCTACTAAAGAGGAATCACAACCATATAGTCCTATGCAAGTAAGCCTCAGAAAAACTTCAAAATACTCTTAAATTTTGCTGTGCTTCAGGGCAGACATTTGTTTCTGCATCAGGCAGGTGCTTGTCTGCCATGCTCTCAAAGACCTTCAGAAGATAGTTACAGCTACCTTCCAGATTTGAGTTGGAATTACTTTTCTGATTCTGGCTTTCTGTTTGAATGCAACTTTTAATTTAAATGTCTTCACAATACATGTTAATACATTAATATCAATCTTCATTTAATAGCAAATAAGTATTATAATCTGGTTCTTCAGTGCCCTCCCCCCTAATTATTTTAGTACCACATATATTAATTTCACTCTCATGAACTGAGATTTGTAATGATATCTTAAAAATGTATTTAGATGTATATGACCTGGGGTGCTTTATTTAATTGTTTAAAAGTAACTTCTTTGTGGTATATTCCTCTTAAGCAGAGGTGGAAAAATGTTATTGCTTTCCACAGATTTGTTTATGGCATATGCAGTTAATGGATATTTCCAATTCCTCTTGCACCATAAGTAGATTACTTGATGTTGACTATATAATTTCAAATCTCTTACATTTTCTTACTTAGGATCATCAACATGGTTTTACATTAATTGTTTAACTGCCATTTCCAATCTTTTTAGCCAGGCACACTTCTGCCTACTTCAGGCACAATTAGTCACTGTGTTATTATAGATTTAAACCAGTTTAAGTGAATAGAAAGTAATTTGCACATTTTGAACACAGTTACATTTTGCTCTGAATACTTTTACCCTGAAGATTTCCTTTCAGTTTCACATTAAGACACTTGTTTTTTGGAATGGGATAGCTAAGGCTTATGCAGCTGTTAATTTAGACCTTGAAATACTTGAAAAACTATGCTTCTACTTGACTGTTGACATCCTTCTCATCCACTAATAGAAAAAGACAATATAGCAAGTAAACCAGTTCTGAAGTAATGTTAAGGGGTGTAATAAGCCAGTTAACATACACAGTCTATCTACTGTACTTGTCATTAGGAGCACAATATGTGTATTCAGTGTCACAGTGCATGGTGCAGTACAACCACCACTTCCAGCCTCTTAGTCCCATATTTTTTTTTCTTCTCAAATTGTGTTTTTTGATGTTTGATTCAGTAGTTGGCTGCGCTGACGATTTTGGAAAGACTTGTGCATCCAAGGTTGGCAGGATGAAAGGCATGATGAAAACCATGTTTGAGACATGGTTAAAGTTTTGTTCTATTATCTTGGGTTCTAGCTATTACTAATCTAAGAGAAGGCAAACTTATAAAGAGTAGGGTATCTGCCCTGATGTAAGTTGAAGGTGAAAAATAAGGTATGGCCATGCTATTCCCTAAGCAATTTTAAGACCAGCAGACAATGGAAGCACACTAAAGAAAATAATCAGCTAAGAAAAGTCTCTTAAGCTTGGGGAAGAGCACTTTCTCATCAGGAAACAGGTCAACTCTCTTTTTCAACTTTTAATGGGATTGTAAAATGAAAGGGAACTTACTTCCGGACACCTATTCATCTTATCTATGTTTCTTTTTGCTGTCTTGCAAAGCAAGCTTTGACTCTTTTGGAATATTAGCCTTGATTGTGCAGCAAGAGATACCTTTCTCCTTAATTAACCGTTAGATGTGTATTCATATCATAAGTAGTCATCAGCTAAAGTTACAAATATTACAGGGTTTTTAATATACTTCTTAGAAAGGCTCATTTTATTATAAAACTTTCCCAAAATGGAAGACTGTAAGAAGGATCTGTAGTGGACATGAAAGAGAGTCACACTAAGACATGTGAAGTGAAGCTTTTACACTTTATTCCCAGGTGATTGAGTGTTTCTTTGAGTAATGTCATAACGCTAGAACTCTGTCAGAAGGCAGTTTAAATGTATTTCCATTTTGTTATGCTTAAAGTATAAATAAGCAAAAAGACTTTCACAAGTACATACAAATTTCTCTTAATTTGTTCATTTGTTCTCATGCAAACGATAAGCCTTCATGAAGAAATGTTCTTTTTATTAGTACTGTCCTAGGAAGCTGCTATTTGGCTTTCTATCTCCCTCCTTTGACAATGAAATGTCTCTTGTGAGGTTGCCAGCCCTTCAAGTCTTTCACATGCTCCATGAATTAAATGAGATGAGCCCTGAGTTACCAGGACTCTGAAGAAGGGCTAACTTTAAAAGAGCACCGTTTGCCTGAGCAGTGCTAGAAGTCTGTGCATCAGTTTCACTCCCCAAACCTCATTTTAATGGTGTAACTGGTTTTGAGCAGAGGATATCTCCGACATCCTTTTTTACTTCTGTTGCAAAATCTGCTATTGAAATTTATAATTGTTCTGTCCCAACTTGTAAAAGCTTGACATTGCAAAACTTTACTAGCACAAATAGTCTCAATCATAAAAGCAGAGCTGTTTGTATGATTATCCTTCATATGAGTAGAAATATGCAAGACTGACCTTTAAAACATGCTATCTGGGCCATCATAACTTAGGGAAAGGAAGTCTATTTTTCCTTTCTAATCTAAGTGTCAAACTTAGCAAACAGTTTACAGTATGAATTAATTGCTTTCCTTTTTTCAAAAAATAAATCTTAATAATTTATTTGTTTTATTTTGAAAATATATTCTAAACATAGAATGTGCTTTTTCATGAAAAATTTAGTGAGGCTGTTTAATACTGTAAATGCATTTGCTGTGTGTCAGCAGCACCCACATTAACCCAGCAGACTGAAACAGCTCCATCCATTGACTCAATGGGCCGTGAAATAAAAATGTTTTCTCCATAAGCATTGACACACTAGACCTCAGTGGACTGAAGCTCTTGTGATGAGTTATCAAGTGAATGATACTGTAATAAGACCTTTTTCAGGTCCTGACACATGAGATTTACAGTACCAAAGAAAAAGAATGAAGCCTTATTTTTGTCAGGGTTCTTCAGTTTAAGTAGTTGGTAGTTTAAGTAGTTACATTTCGAGGTCATTTCAATGCTGTTCAATCTTCATGTGTTATTTTCAAAAATGCCTTTTTCTTTTTTCTTTTTTTTTTTTTTTTAATCTTCTCTGCTTGTGAGGCTAAATCTGGTTTTCAATAGTAGATATCTGGGGGACAAACCCTCCTATTGCTCATTGCTAGAGCAGATTTTACATGCACCACCTTTCTGTCAATATGTAGTTACTGTCTCTCTGCAGGACTGGTTTACAGCCAGGGAATGGACTGAATGAGTTCTATTCACATTTCAGTGGACAGTTGTCTCAAAACNTTTTGTGTTTTTTTTTAAATTGTTTTTTTTTTTTTTTTTTTTTTTTTTTTTTTAATCTTCTCTGCTTGTGAGGCTAAATCTGGTTTTCAATAGTAGATATCTGGGGGACAAACCCTCCTATTGCTCATTGCTAGAGCAGATTTTACATGCACCACCTTTCTGTCAATATGTAGTTACTGTCTCTCTGCAGGACTGGTTTACAGCCAGGGAATGGACTGAATGAGTTCTATTCACATTTCAGTGGACAGTTGTCTCAAAACTGCCAGGTGGGGTAGTTTGAGTGGCTGACATGGCACTGTAAAATATTAGGGAGTAATGTGTGTCTCATCCTTTCGTCTGAACCCTGGCACTGATAGCACTTAGCTTCTACAGAGGGCTTTTCTATGTGCCCTAGAAATAAAAAGTCAAATGTGTGCTGTCTTTTGAAAATAGAATTTTTAGATTTATTCTTGTTCTCAACCAGAGCTCCAGACATTTGATTCAGTTTTATCTTTCCTTCCTTTCTTCCTCACTCCCTTGGCTGCAGTGCTAGCCTGTCTGAAGTAGAAATGTGTATGCAAATAATGCAGCAAATTGTGCTTGATGGAAAACACATTTTCCTGTGGATGCCAGGCATTTCTCTGAAAACTTAGCAGGCACAACATTGCTTCATGAAAACAGATGAATATTTCTCTCTGGAAAGATTAATCCTTGCCCTTCTCGTGTGCAGTTGTAGTCTCTCTGAGTCATTCTCAGACCACTTGCTCTGATAGACTTAAGCACTCATAACAGTATCTAGATTCAAGGAACTGGGGAGAACTTTGGATAGCCTGCTACTCCTGAATGGACAATGCAGGGAAGCTAAGTTAGGTACTCTGGAGTGTCTGCATGCTCCATTTTCTTAAGGGACTGTAGATGATTTGGGACATTTTCCAGGTTCATGGGTTATGACCATGTTGCCAAAGGCTTTTGTTGATACACATATCCCATGGCTCTGGCTATCTCTGCTATTCCTTATTGTTGCTTCACCCCTTTTGGGAAGAACAAGACTACATATATTACCACTAGAAAGCTTACCAGTTATTTTTGTCCTCCAGATAGGGTGGATACTGTCTACTGTAATATAAAATTGATCCAAAGAATTTCATTTGGAAGTCAAGAGGTCCCTGAAGATACCAAATCTTTCAAGGTGAAGTTTTCACATTTCACCTTCTGAATTGCAGGTTGTAGACTGGTAGGTTAGAAAAGGTCATAGGTTTAAGTTGGATGAGGCACTCACTGCAGCACTGTGATTCTTACTATGTGTTCAAAATATGTGTAAAGCTGCCAGCACATATAAAACCAGAAGTTCAATTGGGTTTGCCTGTTGTAACCTTCAGTTGCTTGCTCTTGACTGGGTTTCATTTTGATGGGATTGTCATGATCACACTGACAAAGCCACATGATCAGTTCTTGCTATCTCTAAAAGGAGGTACTGGGACAGAGAACTCTTCTGATTTCTGTTTCTGCTACTCTGCATTTTGATGTCAATCATAATCTGTACAGCCAGACCTGTACTGAGTCTTGCTGTGCACCTGAGACAGTAACAAGGCATCCTGATGAGCTCTTATGCTGCACTTATATAAGCTGGCCCAGCTCACAGGTGAGTCTGTTCCCACCCACTGTGGCCTAGGAATGTGAGAGATCTAGAGCTGTGGAGCTCATATGCCCCCTGAAAACCTGCAATAGTAAAAGTCTATCTCCAGGCATAGTCTTATCATTTACTTTATACATTAAAAAAAAAAATATATATATTTTCAACAACTATATGGCTCCCAAAGGCAAAATCCTTTTTAGTCCAGATATGATCATGATATGAAATACTGCAGGAAGCTGGCCATCAGAGATAACAAAGCTGTATGTTTTTGTGTTAGTACATACAGCAAGAAAGTGGCAGTTCCTACATATGCCTGCTGTTATTTCCTTGTCAATAAACAAGTTAGAGAACTTTTCAAAAGGATGCTATGATTTTAATGGTTTTATTGTAAGCCAAGTTAATACGTAGTTAAATAATGAAAAACTTCACGAGCCAGACCAGATAAGTAACTTTTTGGGGAGATGAGTCCTGATTGCTAGCTTCTCCACAGCATCTCCATACCCATGGAGGCTGCAGCTTTATATAATGTAAAGTAGCAGATAACAAGTCAGCTTGCTCTGGAGATTAGAGATTGGTTTATTAATTTAAAAAATATAATGTCTTAAATTTTATCTGCTGTAAGTTGAATGAATCAAACCATGATGCAATGAAGTATTAATAAGCTTTCAATTAAACTTTGCCACAGTGCTCTTACCCAGTTATTCTTTTCACTACAAGCTAGAAGGAACTCTTTTTTATAATAGAGCTGTAAATGTTGAACCACAATTGCCATGTTATAATGTGATGTTAATATAATGCACATTCTGCAAAATATCTGTAATTATGTATTGTGTGAGGCATCACAATGGCTCCTCTAGTATTGTACAGCTTTAAATCTTTATTTATATGGAAGTTATTTCTTAGCATTCACATTATTCTAACAGTGATTTGTATTTGATATCACACTGTGTCTGCTTTAGATTATATTTTATAATAAGATGCAGCAGGATTAGTTATCAGATGATGCTTAATTTGCCTAATAACCTAATTGAAACTTCTGAATTTGGAAGCAGTCATTCCAGAACCTTGTTTTTGAAAACCCATAGTCCCACATAACAAGTCCCATGTTTGACCATGCATGGACAAATGCCATGCAAAGGGAAGTATTTCCTGGAATGTAGGTCAATTCAAAGCAGAATTTATCAAACATCATCTTCAGTAGGTTCTATATCAGTTGTGAAAGGAATAAATTTTTGATAGAAAGCATATAATAACAAGGAATTCCAGAATGTCCATTTTAAATTGATCATAAAAATGTCACCTTTCCTGAACTCTTGTTTTAACCAGTGTCCCTAATTTAAAATTGAACTCAGTTTCTGTGAAGTACATTTTATATATGTGTGTACATACACATGTACAAATATACGTTACATACTTACATATGTTTTTTGTGTATATTAAATTGGATATTTATGCATATATGGATCTATGCATATTGCATATATTGAGTGTGTATATCAAGTTTCTCAAAGTGTATAATTATCAACTTTGGAAATTGTTATGCAGTGATTTATCTGATGTGTGACATCTGATTCTGAGACCCTGAGAATTCTCCACCTCTTTCCCTGCAGTCTGAGCAATAGTTTCACACTGCTCACTTCTTAATTACAGGGTGTCATCATCACCCTGAAGTAATTTGTATAGGCTGGCAGTCACTCTTATACTCAGTATATCCTCACAGCTGCTGGGTCTAAATCCATTGCAAATAGAAGTGGTGACAATGGGTAACCCTATTTAATGCTTTTCTATAATTTGCTACACAATATAATTAACATAAAAAAAAAGTTATTCGAGAGCTATTATATTTACAAATTTCACTGTTAAATGACCACTCTGCTACTAAATCAGGTGCTGGCAGAATCTAACTCAATGTGCAATGCTCCCTATTGTTTATTCAGGATAGATTTTGTTTGTGTGTTTTCTTTTGGTCCTATTATTCTCCTTTTAGGAGAGTAAAATATAAGTTTAAATAGGTTTAAACACACATCATAATTCATACATATATGTATACATCCAAAGTTAGGCTTCTTGAGCATCCTTTCTATTGCAGGGCACTTCAGACCCATTGCACTTTGAATTTTGCCCCATGTGATCAGCTTTGATCTTTCATATGCAGTTACAGGGCCAGTATGGCAACATAAACCTCATAATTTTAAGGTCTGCTTAAACAAACATGCCTCAGTCATTATGTTTAAAATGCTTTAAATGGGTGCTACTTCTACAGCCGCTTCTGTAAATTTGTATTTTCTGTGGAGGATTGAAGTCTACTTCTAAATAACTAAGAATTAACAAAATGTGATAATACACAATTTCTCTGCAGTCTTACAGTAACTCATTTCAATTATGTTGAAGATCATCTACTATAACATGTATGGACAGCACTGTTTCTGTGAATACTCCTCTTGCTAATCTGAGGGACCTAGATCAACGATTTCTACTGCAGAAAATCACTAAGGGTTTAGGGCAAATCAGACTTCACTGCTATTTGCCTGTATTGGTATCTCAAGGACTCCTTGTCAGACTGTCTGTGTAATAGAATGGGCAAAATACTCGATTCAAGTCCTGGAGATCCCTTTAAGTTTTTATTGAGATACTGTCTCTCTTTTATTCTCTTATATCTCTGAGTAACTGATCTGAGCTGATGGAACCAGTTTTCTGCTTAGCACTGGAAAAGCACAGGTAGTGGATGCTCCCTTCTGAAAATCAAATCCATTACTGTGCAAGGTGAATGCAAAAGATCTAGTCCTGTAGTTAGGGCATTGCATTGGCACTTGGAAAACAGTTTCTCTGGTAAGCTCTAAGTTCCTTTGAAAATGACTTTGGGTCAGACCCTTAAATGTATCCGAGTCTGTTTTTTTTTGCAGACACTGGTGAAGTTTATGCATTCCACATACAATACTTGGAATCTAGGGTCTGTGTTTTTGTGGATGTTATTGTCCAGTAAATCAGAATAATAGGAGGCTAGTCTGCTAGAAACAGTTCTGCTGCTACCCTTCCAGAGGTATTATGACTACAAGTTTCTTAAAATTGGATAGATCAACAGAGACAAAATCAGATAAGTCTGGGTAGCATATATATGCAAATAACAGTTAAATGATGTTGCCTTTAATGTTTGAAAGCAAAACAAATCTTTATAGGTTTTCTTTACTTTAGATATGTATAAGACAAAAGTTGTTTGAACCAGGACTCCTCAATGTTCCATTTTATTTCAAAACATATAATATGTTTAAAGTAGCACTCCTCTAAAGAGAGTGCTATCATGTTGCTAGCTGTGTATTTTCCAGTTACAGGCTTGCAAGAAAACGGCCTAGATAGATGATTAAAAACAAAAAAAAAAGTTGTTTTCCAGAAATTGGCTGTTAACAAAACCACATTTTCTATTTTTGAAGGTTTTGGGCCTCTAGCAGTAGTTAGCTATTAAATCAAACGAACTGAGCAATTTTGCTTAGTGTTCAGAACATCTTGTACAAGTGCATAATTTAGGCACCTTGACCAGGTTCCTCTGCTGAATGACAGGGAGCAAAAGCATCTGTAATTATTTTGTACTGCTCAAGGTCCTTACTGTCTTTAATTTGGAAGTCAGTGCTCTCACAACTTATGAGTTACAAGTGTCCAGTGCAGTTGATGTGCATGTTCAAAGATTTCCAACTGGATAAAAAGGAGCCTTGACATTTTAAGAGGTCTTGGGCACAGCAAATTGCTCTCCAGAACAATACAGTGATAGAAGAGGCTTGGAAAGTTTAAATAAACATTTAGCCTGAAGAGTTTATTATCCAAAATGAAGTTACAGACTCTGTATTCATTACTGTTTTGTATCTGTTAGTGTTTAGTCATCCAATGTTCAAATTAAGGATTTTTTGTTACAGCAGAAGCTTGCAGTCTGGGAATGTGGTCTGAAAGAAATGAAGCATGACTAAAAAGCTGGCGAACAGATTATTGGCTGGTGTTTTGCAGGAGGAAGTCTCTAAACTAAGAACCCTCAATCAATAGAGACAGTTTGTACACGGCTGGGACTGGGAGACCAAAAGCTTCTGAACCGCAGCTGGTGGTGGGAGTTAGAGTCTAAAAGCTACAGATAAAATCTCTTTACTCAGACTGTGGGTTTTTGATCCTGAGACATAACAGCTAAAATAAATACTAGAATGTGTAATCAGCTCATGATTGCATGCCTGCTGATATCTGAATCATATCTGTAGGAATCAGGTGATGGTGATGTGCCCTCTCTATAGGATCTGAAACAGTGTCCTCAAATGACTTGCTTGAATATCCCTCAAAACAGGGAGTAAAATATTAGCCACATCAACATTTGGCTGCTGGTCCATAATAACTTATGAAGTGATGCAGACAGTATCTTTACCTCACTCAGAAAAGAAATGGAGGCCTGGAGAAATCCTTTTCATTTTTGGTGTCCTGACTTACTGGGAGAGTGGTGAGTGCAGTGAAGGATTCTGCAGAAATTTAAGGCAAATAAGCAAGTAGTTGTGCAAATGTGAGGTTTCTCATACACCATATAAAATCACATTTTAGCAATTTGTACAGATAAGCTATTCCATTTATTACTGTATTGGTAGAGATGGGCCAGTGGACACAATAACTGCTAAATTTCAGAGCCAGTACCTAGAAAATTTCCTTGTCCTTCTGGCAGTTCTAAACCATGTCTTTTGCTGTAGCTGACATGGGGCAGCACATGGTAAAAGTTCTCTTAGACTTAGATATATGACCAAGATACCCTGGTTTAAAAAGCTGCAATCAGTTGGCAGTCTTAGTTAACCATGAGCTTGCTATCAGTCTGCAGGAATTACAGGAGCCATATGTTAGCATCATCTTTATAGAGGTTAGGCTGCTTCTCCTTACCTTGTATGTGATGTACTCTAGGAAGGTGGACCACAGAGTCCTCCATGTCAGGTGATGTTGACCTCAGTAAATTGATTCTGTAAGTACCCATTTACTTTGTAAGAAGCCCACTGCTAGTCCCAAGGCAAACCAGGAATTAAAATATCTTTCAGCTTCAGACCCATAAAACACTGCTGGTGACCTCCTAGTCTCACATGTTAGAAATCAAGGCTGGGATCATTTATTTGGAAATGGTTGTGTTTTACCATTTCCTAAAGTCACTTTGAAAGTTTTATGTAAAGAGAAAGTGGTGCTTTGCTGATAATTGAATTCATAGTGAATTACTTCATTCAAAATGTCTTAGAGTTAAGCAGTTCATAAACTGTAAATACATTTTTCAAATTGATCCCTCAATACAGAACACAGCACTTCTGTAGATCACTTTCATGCTGCAATACAAATCTGTCTGCAGACCAAGTAATGGCACCACCACTTGGACAGGTGCATCTTTCCAGACTTGCTGAAGAGCTAACACAGAGGGAATTAAACAACAAATATAGAAAAAAAAGCATCTTTCACATCATTAGCAATAGATGCTTTCTGTGTTTTGTGCTTTTAGTCAAATTGTGAGTCTGAATAATTAGGAAGGCATTTGCACACAGATGTGAAGTAACCAGAATGAATTAGGTGAAGCAACAAAAACACAAAAGCAACACTCTTGATTTAAGTAACAACCCTGCTCATAGCTTGGCTAATTTACTGTGGCAGATTATGTGATAAACATACTGATTTCTTATGTATTAGAAATTTTTCTTCCTGGGTATGCTAAAAGTTTGTGTATTCCTGTCCTGCAGCAAACAGGAATATTTAAGAATACAGTGTAGCGCTGTCTTCCTTCAAATTTCTACTGTTTATCATTTATATTGCAGTAACAACTATTGCCTGCCCATTGACAGAGATGCAGGGAATTTTTCAAGTCCAACCTCTGACTAAAATGTAGGAGAATCTCCAGTTTTATGAAAATCAAAATACTCTGTGGCTACTAACCACTTATTTTTGTTTCTTACCAGCTTTCTTTCCTTGGAAACAAACACAGTTGTTTTCAACTTACACAAAAAAAATGAGGTGTAGACAGCCCATGTTGTGACAGGTCCTCTCCAGGAAGCTGGTCTTGGGATGGCTCAACTCCTTTGATAATCAGTAACAGTCTCAGCCTACTCCGTAGTGAGAAATGATCAGTTTAGTTGAGTTTTAATAGGGTTTATTCTGGGCTTGAATGCTGCAGATTTATGCACATGTCTTTGAGAGACTCATTCCTGCTGTCCAGAAAATAGGAATAAAGGTTGTTTTTCTATATTAGGAAAAAAACTCTCTGTGGCACAGGAACCTTTCTCCTGTGGGTAATCTCAGGGGGAAACCTGGAGAAACTTCACGTAAAAAATACAGGAATGGTCCTTGTTTGGTTTTGGCATGCTTGCTTTGTGTTCTTGGTGGACTTTTTTGGTATGTTTTATTCCATAGTTCTTGTGGTTTACGTATGGGTTTGGGGTTTTCTTGGTGGATTTAGGTGTTATTTTTGTCTTTGTTTAGTGGGTTTTTTTACATTCGTAGTGCATTTCCTTTGCAATATGGCTTTGTGTGTGTGTGTTATGACACATTCTTTTCATCATTTTGTAGTTTTCGGTGTTTTCGGTGCTTGCTTTGCAATTTTGGTGCGTATTTACCTTTTTTGCTTTTTTCCTAAGATTTGTCCCTTTTTATTGGTAAATTTATTTGTAATTTTGCCTTTTTTACTTTATAGCTTCTCTTTTCCTCTGCTTTTACAAACAAGATGCTTTTTTTTCTTCCTGCCATTTATTTCTGTTTTGGGGCTATTTGCTGTTTGCAGGAATGATAGATCTTTTATTTTTATGTTTTTGTTTTGTTTTTTTTTTTTGTTTTTTTTTTTTTTTTTTTTTTTT
>NDXB01003350.1:0-18552 GCA_002631895.1 Agapornis roseicollis | reverse complement strand
AGCCTGCTCTGCAGTTTATCAGCCTGGGAGCACTTCAAGAGCTCTTGTTCAAGTTCTTTGACCTTCTGCTGGCTCTTTTCCCACTGTGCAGTGAGAGCAGAGCAGGTTTCTGTTGTGTCCAAGAGTTTTGTCCGGGCTTGCTTCAGTTCAGCTTTGACCTGAGTTACAAAAGAAGAAACCAACTTTGTGCTTCCATATAGAACATCTGAAGTGCCTTGATTAGGAAAGGGGCAATAGGGTTAGCAAAGAGTGAATGAGAATAAAAGAGGAATACAGGGAGAAAGTACAAGGCTTTATATGGAGGGAATTTAGCATGGAGCTGGAGAAGAACACATTTGAGGACGCAGGTACAGTACAGATATAAATGAGGTCCAATGTGTTGCAATCAGCATCTCATCCCTCCTATAGCTTGCAGGACGCTGTGATGCCCCCCTCTCCCAGCAGCTCCCCCTGCTCTGTCCCTACCTTGGTGCATTCCTGTTGGAGCAAGAGGTTTTGCTTTCGGAAGTCGACGTTCTTCTCCCTCTCGTACCTCAGCTCCCTCTCGGCTGAGCTGCACAAGTTCTGCACCCGGCGCAGGTCCTGCCGGAGCTGCTGCAGCTTCTCCTCCTGCTGCTGGAAGCTCTCCTGAGTCAGAGCCTGCAGGAGCAGCAGAACGACAGAAGTGACACAGAGATTAACCCTAAGGAGAGATAAGGACTGGCTGCATGGAGACCTCAGAGCAGCTTCCAGTATCTGAAGGGATACTATACAGTATCTATGGGGATGCTGGGGAGGGACTCTTTGTCAGGGACTATAGAGACAGGACAAGGGGTAATGGGTTTAAACTTAAACAGGTGAGGCTTAGATTGGATATAAAAATTATTTCCNCTCTTTGTCAGGGACTATAGAGACAGGACAAGGGGTAATGGGTTTAAACTTAAACAGGTGAGGCTTAGATTGGATATAAAGAAGAAATTATTTCCTGTGAGGGTGCTGAGGCACTGGAATGGGTTGCCCAGGGACGTTGTGAGTGCTCCATCCCTGGCAGTGTTCAAGGCCAGGTTGGATGAAGCCTTGGGTGCCATGGTTTAATGTGAGGTGTCCCTGCCCATGGCAGGGGGGTTGGAACTGGATGAGCTTAAGGCCCTTTCCAATCCGAACTGTTCTATCATTCTATGAAGGAAGGTTGAAGTCCGGCAGTTGGGTGTAAGAGTGTTTCAGTAGGATGGGTAAAGCCAGGCAAGCATCTCTTCTGCCCTATGCTGTATCCTGCCCCCTCTCCTCTCCATCCAGAGAAGCCAATAGAACTCTTGACATCAAGGGAGAAGATGTAATAACATGAATGAGGGAACAACTGTTAATGCTACCCTGTCAAACCTCTAAGGCACCCAGGTTCACTAAGCTCCAAGAGCAGCGGGGTGAGTTCAAGCACTGGAGTGTAAGAGTAGAAAGCTCCAAGGAAAAGCAGGGAATAGGAACAGCTTCTGCCTACAGCAAGAGCAAGACTGCAGTGAGAACAGCAAGCCAGCTGGATTTCTCCCACTCCAAAAAGGGGCTGAGAAAGAGCTCCAAAAGGTTTAAAACATCCTTTAAGGATAACGTCCTTCTTCCATGTCTACATTTAGTTTATCCAAGTTCCCACTACATCCAAAACCACAACAGAAGGAAATGACAACATTCTTACTTTCCAAACCATTTTCCCCAGGGAAATCAGCCAGTCTCATCTCCCCCCAAGACACCCCAGGACTGGCTTCCAGGCCACTTTAATCAGGTTTTGCCACTGAATTTAGTGAATTAAAAGCACAGTGCAGATAGCAAAGCTGCTCATACCTGTTTACTGCTCCCATCTGAACTGCCCACAGAGCTCTGCCACACAGAAAACCTCTTCCCTCCCTGTGCCAAGCCTTGATTCATCCTCAAGGTCTCTCCAAGCACACTGTCGCCTTGCTCCTGGGCAACCAGAACACCTTGGTTTAGCTGGGCAAGTTCTTCCAGGATCAACTGCTTGTCTTCATTGCCCTCCTTCAGCTGCTTTTCTGGCTCCTCCCTCTTCTTGTTGCTGTCTGGTAACTCAGGACTTGAAGGAGAAATAGTAAAGAGGAGAGAACTGTGCACATCCAAGGGAAACCACCCCCCGAAGAGGAAAACTTGGAACAAGAGAGCCCAATGAAACACTCAAGGCAATGTTCAAGTGCCTCGGGAGGCTCCAAAGGGGATTTAATCCTAACAGCTCTGGGCAAGGGTCAATCTCCCCTGGTTACTGACACACAAACCCCCCTGTGTCCAAGGGTCAGCTATGAGTAGCTTAACTGCTGGCTAAGGAGCCGCTCACATGGGCCACGTGAGCTGATCTGTGCTCATAGGAGCAAGGAAGCACTCAAACAGCACCATGCTGCATGGAAGCATGGGCTCAAGCTGCCTGATATATCTCAATCCAGACTGTATGGCCTTGTAAGCTAACCTGCCTGTCTTATCCTGGTTTTACCTGATCTCACTATCCAGGTAATGGAGCTGACAGTAACTACATGGATTTGAGCCAGGCTTCTACTTACTAAGGAGAGACTGAGCATAGATACTTCAACTCCAGATTTGTATGGATCTACTGAACAAGGAGAGGCAAGAGACCTGTGAGAGCTTTACTTACAGTCACAACACCTGCTGACACCCCTCCTCGAAGGGCAACAGCAGGATGTGTATGGTCAGCTGCTGGCAACACTTAGCCCAAAGCAGCCCAAGTCCATGATGGGAGCTTTTTGGGACCGTGGTAGTCCAAATACTCCCTTCCTCCAAGAGAAGGGGCCTCCTCCCTAAGGACAGCTCATTCATACCATGCAGAATGTGGAAGAGCTGCAGAAAACAAGGTTTACTCCCGACTTTGATGGGTCAAACCCCATGGCAGGGGGTTGACATTTGATGATCTTGAAGTCCCTTCCAACCCTAACTATTCTGTGATGGTACTAAGGGAAATGCTCATTCCCCAAAGCCTCTACAGAGAGACTGTTACCCAGTGAGGAATACATAAAGCTGCTGTGCCCACTTTAGCCAGAGGCAGCAGAATGGGGGTTTTTAAAAAGCTAAACATCAGCAAAGATGAAGAGCAGGAGGTACCAGAGGCCTGGTTAGGGTTTACCAGAGCAGTTCTTGTTCATCCCTCAAGTTCTTGATCTGGTCTTCAGGTCTCTTTTCATCTGTACATAGATCTTCATGTGTCTGCTCGGGCTTTTCAATCTGTTCTCTTTCTTGTAGGAGTTCAGAGACCTGTAAGGTCAGAGAACACCATGACTTGGACTTTCTTAGATCTCATGGATAGCTTTTGAACAGCATAAGGTGATGTCCAAGACATGGCTTGTGAGTCTAAGCTAAGTTAGTGCAGTTCTTCACCTGCAATGCCTTTGATTCCTAAGGCTTTTCAATCAATAGCTCTTCCTGAGTATATGCTAGCACTAATATTTCAGTTCCAGACCATGAGTTTACTTGTATTTGAGCACTGTCCATCAGCAGCTTCTGTCTGCATCAGACACCAGCACAACCTGGTGTTCTTTACATTTCTCACCTCTATATCTAACAAAGCATTCTCCTTTTGTAGCTTCTCATGGGATACATTGGGAACATGGGAAGTTATTACAATGGCTTCTAAACTCTGATTGAGAGTCTGGCAACCAACCGCTGGCGAGGAAACAACAGGAGTTAATGGATGCAATACACCCATAACTGAGAGAGAAAGCTTTCTCCCCTCAAATGTCCAAAAACCTGTTAAAAACAAGAGGGTTCCAAGCACATGCAAAGAGCTCTCTGCGCAGCATCAGCTCGCAGCACATCTTTAACTTGTACAAGAGCAAATACATTGTCCCATTCACTCGCCCATTCCGGGTCAAGCATGCTGACAAACACAACATTGAACAACCTCACAGCTTGACCTGCAGGAGTGCATCACCCATGATTTCACACCAAGCTGATTTGTAGCTCTCTTGGTAAATGATTCATCCCAATACAGCTGTTCTATCAAAAGGGAATGAACATGTTTGTGAAGTCAGGAACCCCACCAAACACATGCACACTCCTCTGTATTAAAGACTGCTACAGTCTAACACAGGCCACTGGGCTTCATGTTGTGATCCCTGGAAACCAATAGTCCTTTCCTTAGCTGAAACCACAACCAACTGGTGCCTGAATTAGAACCAGATTTATGGGGATGTATGATTTTGATTAAAAGGTCCCTGGACCACGAGTAGATTGAACTGTTTGGATGCAAATGCTGAAGAGGAACTCTTCCATTATCCCCATCCTTCCCCCAGTCAGCAATTCCTTTACATGTGTGTACTCACAGACTGGTCCAGCCCCTTCCCCAGCCACCCTTCAGCAAGGCTTGGTCCATATCCTGTGCTTTTACAGTGTGGATTTGTTGCCTACCAGCACTACAAGAGTCCTGTCCTCTAGATGCCACTGTTCCTCCAGTAAGACTCCTGTGTATGTGCACTAGCACCAGCAGCCAGGACTTCATTGGGTTTTACTTGCATACAAGGAAGTGATAGGGCTCACAGCCGGTTTACAGCCTCTCAGAGTGCTAAAAAGTAGGGTTTGCAATAGGTAACTCCCCACCCTTTGCCAGCCCCCTCAGGTCCCCCTTGTCTGCCTGTCCCAAGCCGTGCATCTGCAGCTCTCCTATATTGTAACCCTAACTTTAAGCCCTGACCCTGCCTTTGCCTGCACTGACCCCTGTGCAATGCCCTTGGCACCACACAGTATGGCCCAACCAGAGCTCAAGAGCATCAGCAACAACCCCAGCAGAGAGAAACCCAGCAGAGATCCATGCAGCAATTCAACTGCTTCAAGAAAGCATGTCTTTAGGGCATATAACAAAAAGGAGCACCAGGATCTCAAACTGTTCACGTAGACTTCAGTGATGCTTTGGTGTCCTCACTTCTTGCCATGCTGTTAAGAATACTGGTAGTATTAAAGGTGACCTGTGTTAAACAGATTCAGAATTAGCCAGTGGATGGAGCTCATCAATGCTAACCATGCTGCTGCTCTGCGGGGAAGTCTTGGCTTCAGTCTCCAAGCACCCTGCTGTGTTGTGACACAGGGAGATGATGGCTCCTGATCCCAAGCCTTATGATCACAAGTAACTCTGCAATAAATACCTAAGTCTGAAACCTTCCCCTCTGCCCTTTAGAGAAGCTTTGGCTACATCTGAATTAGTGTTTAGTTATTAGATTCACTGAAAGGAAAAAAGAGTTACAGACTCTTTCATTAAAGCAGATTGATTTAAAGCTATCTGCCAAGGAATCATAGAATGGTTTGGGTTGGAGAGGACATTAAGATCATTCAGTTCCAACCCCCTTCCAAAGGCAGGGAAAGAAGCTTTGAAACTGGCTGGAGAAGGGAAATCCATCCAGCAAAGTCAAGCAATGCACTTGGGGGCAATTGGGGATGCTTCATGGAGTCGCCCAAAGGTGACAGCCTCCTGCAGCAGTCCCAGTCCCAGAGCTGGACCTACCTGGCTGCCCAGCACCTTCTTCTCAGCCTTTAGATCTTCTCGTAAGAGTTCCAGCTCAGATGCAAGCTGCTTCCTCCGTTCTCTCCGCTCTCCCAGCTGACTTCCCAGCTTTTCTATTGCTTCCTGACAGCTTTTCAACATCTGGAACAAGAAGAAGGAGGACTTCTTTATTCTAGCAGAAGACAATCAAATCACAGTCTTCTACAAAACAAGGGCAGGGAAAATGGTTCTCAAAAGTTGCCAGCACGATTCCTGTACTTTATTCTTCAGACATCCCTGAAGGCCTGGACACCTGACCCAGGATACTTTGGGAAGCTCCTCTTGCATATGCAGTAAGCTCTGCCTGGCAGATCCAATTGCCCAGGTGGCAAGTAATGAATCAGCAGCAAAGTCAGCCCCAAAACAGCTGGGAAACAGCCTCATAAATGTACCTATGTGCTACAGAGGCTGCAAGAACCAAGCACCTTTACCCATGTAAACCCTTTACCCTCCCCAGGGAAGCCAACAAGCTCCTCAGCCTGCAGGACTGAAGGCAAGACGATCTCCTGTGAGAGATGAGTTATCAGAGATCATGGTAGTGTGTTAAGCTGCTTTCCTTCAAAAACACCCATTTCTCCTGCATGAGCTGATTTTGGAGACAAAAAACATTCACAGGAGATGCTCATTGAATGCATTTCTAAACAAATCTGTATTTCTCAAGGAAAACCTCTTACCTCTTGCATCTCTTGTGCTCCAGACAACGCCTGCTCATCCCCATTCATCTCAGCTCTGTTCTTCTGCACTTGAAGTAACTCTGCTTCTAAACTTATAACCTTAACATAGAGAAAACACAAGTACAAACCAGCACCAAGTGCACAACTACTGCTAAATTGCTGCTTGTGTTGCATTGCAGAATAAGCCCCATGTTTGGAAGCAAAGGATGGGAGATGTGGATAGGCACCAGCTTCAGATCACACCTTTCATCCTGCTTCAAAAGGTGAGGGAGCCAGCAAGGCCAAGTCAGAAAAGGAAAGCACCCTGCTATATAGGAGGAGAGGAACAAAGCAAACACATGGTGAAAACTCAGGACCTCTGTAGCTTGTGGGCTGCTCTCCCAACACATGAGACCCTGATCTATGTCATGGGCCACCCTCCTTCCCCATGCTCTTGCAGTGCCCACTCCCCCACAGTTTGACCTGATCCACCAGGATTATCCTGGTGCCTCCACCACACAAAGGATGCTGTAGGTCCCTCCATCACCCAAAGGATGCTGTAGGTCTCTCCATCACCCAAAGGATTCTGTAGATCCCTCCATCACCCAAAGGATGCTGTAGGTCACTCCATCACCCAAAGGATGCTGTAGATCCCTCCATCACCCAAAGGATGCTGTAGGTCCCTCCATCACCCAAAGGATGCTGCCACCACCACCCAAAGCTTGCCTCTAGCAGGGCTCTGAGGACTCTGCACTTGAGTTGGCCAAGCCCTGACAGGAAAGAGTCTGTCTAGACCAGTGCTCACCCTGCATATGAACCCACCCACCCACCCACCCACAGCATTCCCTTGTGGATTGATTATTACTCCTGTTTTAAAGGGCTGGAAGGAGTGAGAAGCAGCCCAGCTTCCCCTCCCTGCCAGGCCTCCTGCAGACCCTTTTACAAGAGCCAAGTGCTGGCACTGACGGCTCCGGTGCCAGCCAGCACAGCATTCCACACCCTTTCCTTTCTGCTCCTTATGCTGGGAATAAAGTTTTTGTGTAAACCACTGAGCTGTCCCGAGCTCGGATTTCACTGGAGGAGGATGGGGACACTGGAATGAGACAAAATCCAGCTGGAGATGGAATCTAGCTTCATCCATACTTAGCACACTGGACATGTCCAAGAAACATCAGTCACTGCACTCACACAGGTGAGTGTGTGGTGAAGCGTGCAAGATGCCTCATGCCTTTCTCACCCTGCTTTCTTTGCACTTACTCAGAGATCATCTTTCATTCCTTCCCAATGGGAAGCTGAAGCTGAGGAAGGGCCAAGTCCCTGCCAATCCCAGCCCGATTCCAGCGGTCCCAGCGCAGCAATGCCAAAGCCCGGGAGCTTTGCTTTCACTGACAGGCTTCAGGCACAAGGTGGCTCTGTTGAAACTCGCAGGAGGGAACCATCCAACACTGGGGAAAGCTGCTGTCACTCTTAAGACAGATGCTGTTACCCAAGCTAGGTACTAAAAGCAAATCAGTGGGTGAAACACCTGGACCTCTTACAGAAGAGCCAGAGGGCAATAACCCCCCTCCTCTTGCATGACTAGGTGATAGTTTGGGGTTCAGCAAGGCTTGGGAGCTCTACAACGGCTCTCAAAGACAAAATACATCTCCCCAGGCACCCTTTGGACATGCACTTGATACCCAGCCATGCGTTCCCATCACTTGGCTCAGTATTCCTCCAAGCCACTAACTTTTAAGTATTTAAGTTGCCTTTAAGTCTCCTGCCAACAGCGGAACAATGCTCCCATTGTATCCCGTGTCCTGGTTCTGAGTCAGTGGCCTCATCACCCACATTCTTGTAGGTGTGCCAGCAAAACAGAAACCACTTCTGAGTGCTTCTCCCATGGGGGGAGCTGGCAAACACCCAGCAGCACCGCTTCCTCTGCGCTCCTGAGCACCTGCATCCATGCAGTCCTGCCCTCCTTGCCCCCAGGGTACCCAAAAGCCCCTTGGAGATGAAGGGTGCAGCACCGCATCATCACCAAGGCTTAACCCACCTCTTCTTCCATCCTGCTCCCTGCTTGCCTCCTTCTGTCTCTCTTCCTTCTGCCAAGCCCCTGTCAGCATCTCCTTGACTACTCAGGGCTCCCTACTGCATCCTCCAATGTTGTGTTCCCCAGGAGCTGTTTAACAACACCTGAGCAAAGAAGGGGTTTCTCCAGGCTGGAAATGCACCTTGTGTGAGGGCTGGGGTTGTTCTGCTTCAAGGCTTTAGTGTGTGCTGAACCAAGTCAGGTTGCAACTAAAGCACAAGTCATGGTGGACAGAGCTTTGGCCGTTCCCATTGCAGAGCCTGCCCTTGGCTCCTCTGTTACACACTTAGAAGCACGATGTCTGATGGCAGCTGGAATGAAACAAACCCAAACCTTCCTCCTTCCATTCCTTACTTACTTGCTGTTGAAGTCCCTCCACCTCACTTTCAAAGTGTTCCTTCTCCCATGTGCTTTGGATCTGTGTCTCTCCCGGAGTTGATTCCAGATCTTCAGTGCACTCAACCAAAGCCTTGTGCTCCTGCTCCAGTCTTTGCAGCTTGGGAAGGAGCTGTGAATCAGTGCTGTTCTCAATCACCTCCCAGCACCTATGCACCAAAACCCCACATCACCAAGGCTGGGACTGCAGTGTGGACACATTGGCATGCATCCAAACCTCCTACCACTGGCCTGGGAAGACCAAAGTGCTTTTCACCATGGAATATCCCTGTCCGGCTAATTTCAGGTCTCACATCCAGCACAACCTGTGCCTGCTCTTATTTAAGTGGTGATGAATGGGAAGTAGCAGTGATGGGCTCCATGCAGGTAATGATGGTTTGAGGAGAAAAGGGGTCAGGCAGGAGGGTGCTGCCAGCAGAGAGGCAATGGCAAATCCAGCTGCTTGAGGTGGGGAAACAGCCTTGGGCATCTGAAGGGGAAAAGGGTCAGAGGGATGGGATCAGCTCCTCCTTCCTCCTTGAACCTGCTACAAGAGGCACAGCTGCTTCCTGCCCAGGCCACGGGAGCTTTGGCTTCCCTTAGGAATCCCAGTTTATGTACTGAAGTTTGAAAGCCAAGTGCTTTGCTACACCCCTGGACAGCAACCAAAGCCACAGGAACCTTCCCAGCAGCAAAACAGTTGTGAAATCAGTGCCTTTGTCTGCAGAGAGCCACAAAAGGTCCAGCCTGTGCTTTTGGGAAGACAACAAATGGGAGAGAGTCATAAAGCAGCCGGCATTCATGATGCCGAGGGCTCCAGACCCAGCCAGGGCTGCAGTACCTCCAAGCTTTCTGATTTGGGAGTAGAGAAATAAAGTACCAAAGAGCATCCTAAAGAATCCAATAGATTAAGCTCACCCTGCAAGACAGAACACCAGCAACCAAAGGGCCAAGAGAAGCCACAGTGAGAGCACAATGGATAAACGATTCCTACACTGCTCACCTTCTATGAAGTGCTTCACTGTCCTGATACATGTCTTCTTGATCAGAGCCAGCTTTGCCTGGAGCACAGTCTCCTTCACTCCTCCCTTCATCCTTTGTGCCCTGTATCTGCAGGGAGAATGAGAAGTTAGCACAAATTTCAACTGAACTCAGCACAGCGACATTCCAAACCTGCCCAGTTCTCTCATGAATAAACCAGACAACCAGAAATCATTAGCTACATCATCTCCTTTACCTGCATTAGGTAATCCATAGAAGCAAAATCCACCCATGACCCTTAATAATTTGAAGACACTGGTGGGTATCAGCTCATACCAAAAGACTCTACACCACCATGTATTTTGACACCCAGTGTAAATCCTGCATTACACCTGCACAGGGTGCATTCATGCATTGACAGGAAAGAAAAACCAAGTGTTCCTGCACCACCATCTTCACAGAATCCCAGCCTGGTTTGGGTTGGAAGGGACCTTAAAGCTCATCCAGCTCCAACCCCTGCCACAGCCAGGGACCCCTTCCACTGGAGCAGCTTGATCCAAGCCCCTGTGTCCAACCTGGCCTTCAACACTGCCAGGGATGGGGCAGACACAACTTTCTTGGGCAACCCATTCCAGCACCTCACCATCCTCACAGTAAAGAGCTCTTCCCTTATCTCCAGCCTGAACTGCCCTTGTTTCAGTTTGATCCCATCACCCCTTGTCCTGTCACTACAGTCCCTGATGAAGAGTCCCTCTCCAGCATCCTTGTAGCCCCCTTCAGACACTGGAAGTTGCTCTGAGGTCTCCACGCAGCTTCTCTTCTCCAGGCTGAACAGCCCCAACGTTCTCAGCCTGGCTCCATACAGGAGATGCTCCAGCCCCTGCTCATCCTCATGGCCTCACTCCCACAGCTCTGTGTTTGAAGCTAACCCTGTTTGCTCACTTTGCTTTCTAGCATGGCAATCAAAGAGCCCTTGAAAATACCTGCAGTGAGGGCACACCGACTCCTTCAGCCACGGCCGGCACAGGCAGTGCTTGATTCTCAGTCTTCTGATACTCAGAGATCTCCTCTTTGAGCTGTTCCACCTTCCAAAGGAAAACACTTGGGTTTATCTCTGGTGAGCATTCATCTCAGTGCCTTAGAGAGTGAAGAGAGACTGAAACAGGGCTCTAAGGAACAAAGGTGATTTGCTTTTAGCTTAATAATGTGGTTAGCTGGAGGTGATCTCAGTCTGGTTACAGAGAAAGCAAAACCTTACAGGTATCTTCTGGGTGTATCTGGTTCTTTCTCCATATACAAGCATTTATAGACTCACACATGTGTATGGACACACAGGGACTGAAAGCAGCCATGTTCTAACGCAAAGAAAACATTACTTGGAATAAAGCAAACCAAAACGCAAGCCAAGGAATGTGACCTCAATGACAGGCTATAGTTTTGCAGAACCTTGGTTTAGACACTGCACTGTAGATATGAGGTCGGAGATTAGGGATATGCTCGAATGCCATGGAAGGACCAGCAGCTTTCTTAAATGCAAGGAACAGAATGAGGTGCAAACATTTTAAACCCCTCAAATGTGAATAAATCCTATTGAAGACAAGTGTTTGGTATGATTTGGGCTGTTCACAGAGCTACTCCATGTAAAAATACTCCTTTTAATCCAAGAGAACTGCAAGACTGAGCTTTGTGCTGGGATGGTACAAGCAATTACGGGTGCTGGCAATGGAATACAGGCTGCTGAAGGACTCACATAAAGAATTTAAGAGCAGAATTTGTGTCAAATGACCCATTTGAATGGGAAACAGACTTCAATTCATTCACTATCGAAGGGATATCCGTAGTGATATTGCTATCACTATTGGAAGGAGCTCCAGTAGTTCAGGAAGGAACTATCTTACTGATAATAAAGAAGGATCTTCCTGATAGTAAGGGAGGAACTATCTTAGTGATAAGGATTATTGCATTTAAAGAATCCTAAATGTATTATGTCGAGTGTTTAACAGCAATGCAATAGGAATTCACTTAAAGGAAGCCCACACGAAATGAAAAGGGGTGCTTCTTTCCTACTGAGCAAATCAACATAGCCACATTAAAAAGCCAAAGGGGCTAAGAGAGCAGGAGCACACACTTTAAATTGGTTTAACCAGCCAGTATTGGGGTTTAGACCAAACTTACTGCCTTTAATAGCAGGCCCCATGAAAAGGTGGAGGTGTTGCTTGCTCTGTTGAGCCACTTGGTTTAGAGCAAACTGCCTGGTTACAGAAAGCATCCAGGTGATCCCGTGCACTGGTCATAGGAAAATGGGTATTGTAGGGCCTGTGGGGGGGTTCAGTGTGGAGAAGAAAAGGCTCAGGGGGGACCTGATGGCTCCCTACAAGTGCCTGACAGGAGGATGGAGCCAGGAGGGGCTGGGCTCTGCTCCCAAGGAACAAGGGATGGGACAAGAGGAACCGGCCTCAAGCTGCACCAGGGCAGGTTTAGATGGAGCTGAGGATCAATCCCTTCCCCTCAGGGTGCTCAGGCATTGGAACAGGCTGCCCGGGGCAGGGCTGCAGGCACCATCCCTGCAAGTGTTCACACACCGTGGAGACAAGGCCTCAGTGCCATGGGTTAACGGTGGCCTTGGCAGTGCTGGGAATGGTTGGATTTAATCATCTTTAAGGTGTTTCTCAACCCAGTTGATTCCATGGTTCCACGTGCAGCCGTAGAGCAGGGCTCTAGCACCAGGGGCAGGCACTCACCAGATGGATGAACGCTTTCCTTTCCAAGTCGAGTGTCTGAGCTTGTGCTCTCAGTGCCAGGATCCTCCTGTCCACTCTGCTGCTGTGCTCCATGGCCCTTGGTTGCTCAGCCCTGTCTGTACAGAACAGAGCAATCCGATCACCATCACCAGCCAGGACCCTGCCCTCCACCAAGCTCAGAGCAGGGCTAGCACAAGGATGAGGTTTCTGAAGTGCCATTGCCCTCATGGACATGTGTGAGAGCAGAGAGGGGATTGCCCTTCAAGCGTGAGAACACATCCCCTCGACCACACTCTAAAGGCTTGTGGAGATCCAGCTTCAATAGCAGTGCTCTGTTTATTGTAGGAGCACAGCAGTCTCTCCATAGTTATGCCAGGGATTCAGTTTCCCTCTAGATCACGGAATACACCTCACCTGTGATGTGTAGGCATGGGCTTCACAAGCTGTGTAAAACCCACTGCCATGTTTCTTACTTTCATCATTAAATTCAAGAGAGTGAATGGATTGGTGTTTATGAGATGGCCAGTACAATGAGAACGATGCTGTGCACTAACCCTTCAAACCTGACTCAATAATGAGTTTTATCCCTATCGTATAGGGATAAACCAGAGAGGGGTTTGCTGTGGCTGTTTCTGAACACTGAACTCTGCCACCTCTTTAAATGCACTTTGTTAAATACAGAATTGAAGGAAAACAAAAGAAAATAAATCAAAGCAGCAGCCAGCAGTGGAAAATCTCTCATCACCAATGCCCCAGTAACTGACCAGGAGCAAGCCTGTGTTCTCTCTTCAGTGCAAGCAAGCAGCATTGAACCAAAATACCCTGTTTAAGTGGAGTTTGACTGAAGAGCAGGGATTTCCTCTGAGGTTTGTATTAGAGAATGGGTTTATTTGCAGAACAGCCAGCTCTGAAGCTGCTCAGGAGGAGAAGGCATGCAGATACACATTGTTAGGGAAGCCACTATGAGGTTATAACACATTCTGCATACTAATACTCACAGCATAATAAACCACAGAGACACAGCAAGCATGAAACCCTTACTCACGGTTTGGAAAGCCTTCTATTCACTTGATACTCCAGAAGATTATAAAACACACGTTTCCCCACGCAGGCTATGATGCACTGAGAAGAACCACATGCTGCAGCCCATCCGCGATGCAGAGAAGCAGCAGGTTGGAGGCTGCACCACGCTGGCTGCATCCCCAGGGATGTGGATCAATCCATACACAAAGCAGATGCCCTTTGATTAAAAGGCTGCAAATGATGGGTTTGAGGCTGGTGAGTGTGAGGTGAGGGCTGAGTGTGGGGTGTGAGCTGCAAGCTCAGCATCAGGACCTGCCATTCACACAAACCCTACCTCTGGGTACCAGTCTCCTTATGAGAGCCAGTGCCAACAGAGGCACATGGGGATGCGCCGTGTCCCTCATCCCATTCTGCTGTTCACTGAAATTATGCATCACGGATGTGGGGACAATGTAACACAGTGGAAAAGCAACCAGGAACCAGTGGTTTGCCTGGGGAGTTTCCTGTAGGAGACAGCAGTGAAGCACCCGGCTTTAGGAACTGCTCCAATAGGAGCTTGATGAAGTAGTTTGATTTCCCTCCTGAAAGCTGTTTATTTCCACAGTCAGTATTTAGAAGCAAACTGTAATCCTTAAAGGCTGCTCTACACCAGTTACTTCAACAGGAGGTTAAGCAAATATGAGCAGTGATAAGAATCTAACCAGTCACTTCAAGACTGCTGCTAAGCTCAGCAGTGAGCACTTGCTAATGGCTCTTAACAGGGCTGCATCCCAGATGGAGCATCTGAAGAGGCTCAGATGAGTGGTCCAGCTGGGCTAACACTGCCTAATTGGTGGTTTAGCTGTTCTGTTCATGGACCAAGCCCTCATTTCCTCTCCTAGGGCATGAGTTTGTGTACAAGCCAGAGAGAGGAAGTCAGTCAAGACCCTGCTGCTGTAATCATGGATCTGATACCACTTGTTTCAGCTTTCCCCACTCAGAATTGGCTTGTGACCGCTGCATTCAGATCCCATAGGTACCAGGATAACATCTGGATGTGGAAAAACCATATCACAAGCAGGGAGGACACAGGACAAGCTGCCTCCAAGTCCCCTGCATGAGAATCATAGCATCAACTAGGTTGGAAAAGACTTTTAAGATCACAAGTCCAAGGCTTACACTAATCAGGCCTCTGTGTGGCCTCATCCAGACCCTCCTCAGCTTTTCCATGTGATCCTTGTTGCCTTTCCAGCTCTTCCCTATGGAACTGGAACACAAGGGCTAACGTTCCAACACAAATGAGATTGGATTGTGACCAATTCTGTATTGTATTGACCCAGTATTGTGACCAAGCTGGTCCCCCCTCCACACTGCTCCTGACACACCAGAGTGGCAACACAAAGCAGTTCAAAGAAGCCACTGCAGATGCAGAATACAGACAGTGGATAACCCTCTTCCCTATGGACAAGTGTCAAAAAGCTATTTCCATGCACAGGATACTGGTTTTCCAACCTTGAGACTACGCCATTGATTACAATGTCTCCTCAAACACGTTATAGGTGAGGGCTTCCAAGCAGAGTTTGCTCTAAGGACAAGCCAATTGTGCACATTTGTGGTCCTGTGGCTGGTTTGGAGCCATCCCTGAACCGGCCTGTACTTGATCCCGTAGCGCAGGAGGAAGACTCTGCTCCCACTGACCTGTGCTGCAGAAGGATCATTGCTCCTGGCATAGCAAGAGCTATTTCCCACCTCCTTGACTCTGGGACACCCATCTCCAATGATGTTTCTTTGCCATTATCACTAAAGGCAGCTGAGTGCTTACAGCCCTGACCCAAAGCTGGTGCGATGTCAACCCTGGCTCTCAGCTCATGCACAGCACCGGGCTGATGTGGTTGCACAGCCTGAAGATCAGAGCTCACTCGTATCTCACCAGCTAAAACCTATTGAGGAACCCCTCGCAGTGTGCTTAAGAACAGCCCCATGGCTCAAATCTCAACTTAAATAAATCATTGCCATCAGAAAGTGTGGGGCCACACATCCCTCAACACCACTGTGCGGGGTTTTCAGTTCCAATGCACCTCGACAAGCAGGGGGGGTTGTATCATACCTTGTATTGGAAGAGAATGGTCTAGCCCAGAGTTATCCCAAATCCTTCTGGAAATCCGTCGGTTGCCTCAGCTACAACTGGGAATTCTCAGCTACAAGTGAGAACTCTTGAGGTCTGTGACCTCCTTGGCATCTTTTAGAGCCTGTGGGCTCAGCTTTGCCCAAAGAGCTGTATTGATGCTGACTCCCTTGACTCCTGGGTTACTTCCCCATGCACCTCCTTTTAGAGCCATTTACAAGTTCACAGATTCCTGCCCCCATGCAGCCTGCACACGGGAACCAGCATCAAGCACTTGCTAATGCTCAGGGGGTTGGTTAATTAATACTTTGCACCTTGGCTCTAGGGAATTCCCAGGTTTGGATGAGAATTCCCAGTTGCAACTGCAGGATTTTCACATGGATTTGGGATAAGTCTGGCTTAAACATTCTCTTCTGAGATAAGGTCTGATACAAACACCCTGTTAGTGGAGATGCATTGAAACTGAAAACCCCCCATGCTGGTGTCAAGGGATGCGTGGCCCCACAGTTTCTGGTGGCGCGTGGATGTGCTGAGCCTCCTAAGCTCTGGAAGCATCTCCCTATGTACTTATTAGAGGCAAGCCCAATCACACACATCTGTGCCCTCGCTCTTTGCATTAGTGAGGATGCATCCAAATAACCCCTCACGCTTGAGCAGTCCAGCTAAAAGCTGCATTCATTCTGCAGCAGACAGGAACATGTCAGGAGCTTTGGTCCTGGAGTGCACCATGTACAGAGCAGGTCATTTTGGAACAAGAAAGGCTGCACATCCCAGCACACAGAGCAACAAGAACAATTAACCCATTAACCTGCAGCACTGCGGGGGCTCCGGTGATTCTGTGAAACAAGGGGGATGCTCCCCCAGACAATGGATGCTCAACCAACAGTTTCTAGTTCACAAGTATGGAGCAATGACATCATCTGGGCAGCATAAAGACCCTTCTTTGGGATGAAAACCAGATCTCCAGTGTGTCTTTCACCTGCTTGAAAAACACACAAAAGATGCTCAGTATGGGAACTGCAGGGAAGTTGTTTCATTATGCACGAGGAGCATTAAGCTTGTAACATGGTTTGGTCATTGAAGAATACATTTGCCTTAAAGAAGTCTCATTCCTGCATGAAAAGTGGATAGAAATGGGGTATTTTCAAGCCTGTCACCTACCAGGGGACTCCAGCACCATATACCAGGAGGAATTCAAGTTAATTCCACATTGCTCTTCACACACAGGCAGCCCCTGTTATTTCTACTGATGGCTTTGTCCTTCACCCAGCCTGGCTGCACCAACGCTCCCTCCACCTTTACCCAGTAAAGATCATTCTTGCTATAGAAAGACATTCATTACAGGAGCATCAGGAAGAGCAGCCCTGAGAGGGAGCCATGAGGAGAAGCTCCCAGTGCAAACACTACACATCCCAGCACAAATCTGAGCCTAGAACTGCTGGAGCGACCCTGCAGCCAGGTGGAGAGGGCGTCAGCATGAAGAAATACAAGGAGCAAGAGCAGGAGAAGAAGGCAGGAGCCCAAACAAGCCTGCTGCTCACTTCCACATGCTGGATTTTACAGAGGACCCGGGGCAATCACATCCTGAGGCTCAAATCAATCCCATGTTTCCACTCTGCGTTTTGCAGCCCTATGAATGGAAAACACCCTGCGGCTTCCCCTGTGGTTGGAAACGACAGCTTGTTCAAGGAGGGGTCAAACCCAGCTGACCTGCAGCTTTCCTGCATGAAGCAGAGCAAAACCCCGTGCTTTGCAGTTTAAATCCAGCTGCTCACTTGCTCCATGGGCATTCTGAATTGCTCACAGCTCAACTAAACTGACACACATTGCCCTTGGCTCCAACCTGCCTCACAGCCCCCATGGAATCATAGAATCCCAGCCTGGTTTGGGTTGGAAAGGACCTTAAAGCTCATCCAGCTCCAACCCCTACCACAGCCAGGGACCCCTTCCACTGGAGCAGCTTGATCCAAGCTCCTGTGTCCAACCTGGCCTTCAACACTGCCAGGGATGGGGCAGACACAAATTTCTTGGGCAACCCATTCCAGCACCTCACCATCTTCACAATAAAGAGCTCTTCCCTTATCTCCAGCCTGAACTGCCCTTGTTTCAGTTTGATCCCATCACCCCTTGTTCTGTCACTACAGTCCCTGATGAAGAGTCCCTCTCCAGCATCCTTGTAGCCCCCTTCAGACACTGGAAGTTGCTCTGAGGTCTCCAAGCAGCTTCTCTTCTCCAGGCTGAACAGCCCCAGTGTTCTCAGCCTGGCTCCATCCAGGAGCTGCTCCAGCCCCTGAGCATCCTCCAAATCCCATCTAAAAGTTGCCAGATCCCATCCAAACTAAGCTGAAAGCTGTTCTGCTTTATGGCCAGAAACAGGACCAACATCTCCCTCTAGAACCAACTCATGTGGCTGGCTCCTGCACTGATGGTGTCTCTTGCAGAACAACATGAAGCTGCACTTGAGAAGAGCGAACACCTCACCCAAGCGCTGCTGTATCAGCTCACCACTGTGCTCCCGTTAGCGAGCATCTCCTCCTGCATCCCTGCAGTGGCTGTTTTGGGATCAGTTTTACATATGCAGAGGTGCCTTCCCCAGCAGGCTCCTCAGCAATGAGCATCTCACCCATACCCTCACAACCACAGCCTCTCCTCATGCTGGCTCAAGCAGCAGGGCTGGTACCATGAGCAAGCTCAGGCCACCACTGTTGCCTCTTTCCAGCAGTGATGTGTTCTGCTGCTGTTACATCTGGTGCAGTTATCGACCGGCCCTCCAAAACACCTCCGGGTGTTGGACAAGAGCCATCACAAAGGGACTGAACTGCCCTGAGGACAGGACAAACATAACTCTGGGCAGAGGCACTGATTGAGGTAAAGCTCAGCTTAATGACTGGTGTAAAACCGGCAGTGGCTGCTCTCTGCAGTAACCCTTTGAGCCTCCTTCAGAAGCAAACGTGTAGGCAGGAAGTCACTCTTTATCACCAGGAACAGCTTTTGGCAGGTGGAATTGCTCCTGGACCAAGCAGAGCTTGTGATCTGTTTGGCTACTTTGGTTCATGAGAGCCGCCTCACCCACCCCGCCCCCCCCC